>PVJA010002345.1:0-108446 GCA_004027025.1 Myocastor coypus
AGAGTGAGAAGCCAATTCAGTGGAAACCCCAGAAGTTTGGAAAAGCCAAGAATGTGGATCGTGCTAAGAGGGAGCAAAGCCAGCCTAAGAGAGAAGCCATGGGAATTATCACCAAGAGTGCTGTAGGAGCAGAGTTGCATGATGCTCACAACTCAGTGCAGACTGCTTTGGATTCTCCAGTTGGAACTATGGGATTGAACGTCTACCCTGCTGGATTTTGGACATGTGTTGGTCCCAATGTTTTGTATTACCCTGTTGTTTGCAACTTTTGGAATTGTAATGTTTATCTTATGCCTTTGAATGTTGGATATGTTTGACTCTTCTATTGTACAGGGGCTCACAGATGAAAATTTGCCTTGGATCTTCGAGGAAACATGGGACTTGGATTTTTCAGCAATGCTGAAACTAGTGGGACTTTGGCAACTCTTCCAGATGGACTAAAATGTCTTTTGTGAAAAGGGATATGTATGAGACTTTGGGGGTCCAGGGGCGGAATGTTATGGTTTATGTCTAGTTGTCCCCCCAAAGCCTCATGGAGTCATTGGGCGGGGACTTCTAGAGTTTGAGACTTGACCCATGATCCCTGGGAATTTAGGTTTTAGTACTGATGGGATTATGGGTGGAAGTACTTCTGGGATTATGGGTGTAGCCTAGGGCGGAAGCTAAGGCGGAGAGCCTGAATGTAATATAAAGAGAGACAGAGAGACAGACTGGAGCTCTAGCTGTTGCTGTTGCTCTGCTGCCGTGTTGGTTGGCTACCTCTGCCGCCATTTTGTTGCTGCTCCGCCGCCATGAACTGGATGCTCTCTGCTCTGTTCCACTCAGCCTTGGGCCAGCCGAATATGGACTGAAACCTCCACAAACTGTGAGCTAAATAAACCTTTCCTTCCTTCATTTTGAGTGTTGGGTATTTGTTCCAGCCACGAGCAAAAAGTAACTAAGACATAGTGCTAAGTGCACATGAAGTGAGCTGAGGTACATATCCTTTCTGATATGGTGTGCATCTGGCTGTCCTGTGGGCAGTGTCTTCCCTGCGACTTGAGCCAGCCAGCCAGCCATCGAGCCAGCCAGACATAGCCATTTCCTAATGTTTCAACTACAGGTGTTATTTTTCTTCCCAGAAATGAGAACTGATCATCTTTCTAAAATCCAAACTTCTAAGATCTTTGAAAAACTAAAATGTGGCTGTCCATCCCCAGGGCCAGATTCTAAAGGGCCTTTTAAGTCTCCAACCGGGCTTCATCTGTCAGTGTCCAGAATAAATCAGTTCCACTGGGCTTTCTGGAGTTGCCAGAGGACCCGGGTTGCAGCATGACAGATGTGGTGGGACTTGGCTCCATGCCCCTGAGGTGAAGGGGACCCTTCTGTCCTCTGTATCTTCAGCATCTGTGAGGTGGCATCAGGGCGTCTGGGCTCTGCTCCCGGGTCTGTGGTGTAGGAGACCTGACTAGACCTGGGCCCTCCAGCTTTGGCTTCTAATCTCTACAATGGGAATAAGCAAGCCTGCCCTTGCTGATAGCTCGCAGTAGATGAGGTGTAAATTCTATCCCTCCGAATTTTATAGCACAGTGTGTTATCAAATATTTCAGATAATGGTTTGCAGAGCTCTCAGCAAATAGAAAGGAAAAAGAAAATCTTTATTAGCAGATACCGTTGAGAGGAGTCAGGTCAGCTTTGACTTTAAACTTTCTCCAGCTAACCAGAGTTACTGAATTGCAGCTTCACTTTTACTTTAGCTTTCTGAATCCCTGACAGTGGCCCTGGCTTGCTCAGTCCTTTGCAACTGCTCACTCACCTGTGTTTCTGGGTCCCAGAGCAGTCCCTGAAGAGTGTAATCTTAATTTCCTTCCAAATCCTCCAAGCCAGAGGAGAGGAATGTGGTTAAGTGCTTGATCTGCTCTCTGAGCTTTGGAATTTGAAGGAGACTAATGTGGCCCCTTTTCTCAGTGAGAGTCATCTCTCCCGTTTCCCTGGGTCCAGGGGTATAGGTGTCCCCTGAGCAGCAGAGGCGGCCTCCCTGCCTCCTTGTAGTGCTGCGCCTGCAGCAAGCCTAGGCCTTTGTGGCACACCCGGAGCTGGATGTGGGACCCGGGTGCTCTGCGGTGTCCTTTCCCTGGGGCTCCTGACAAGTCCGCTGATTTTCTCCAGCATCTCTGCTGCTGGCTTTTGGAGTGAGACAGAGCTGGAGCCTTTTCCTGTACGGTTGCAAGCTGAGGCTAAAGTATTTCAGCAATGCTGTCTGCTGCGGGTGCTGCTCAGAATCAGAATCAGAATCAGAATCAGAATCAGGCTGTGCCGAGTTCTGCAGGTTTCCACAGCAGTTACCCTGGCTGAGTCAATGGTCCCCACAGCCCCTCTGCTCTGGCATCGACCTCAGGCCCAGATGCTCAAAGACAGACATATCTGTGCTCAAAGGGTGCTGGCCGCTCCACTGCTACTTTCTACGGGTCAAGAGTATTGTCTATATCAGAACACCCCTGAGTAGAGCACCCAGAAATCCCTAGTGGATGACCTGGCTAGAAGATGCTGGTCTGGAGGTCCTATTCCAGGAAGACATGCTGTTCTCGGCTGCCTTGAAGAAGATCTGGAATCCTTGGTAGAGCTGATCCCAGGGCCAGGATTGTGGTCTGTTGGTCAGTTCCAGGTGTTACTAGAGTTCAGAGGTCAAGGATCGCCAGAGGGCTTTTGGGATTCTTGGTAACCGGTGTTGGGCAAACAAAGCCCAGAGAGCTAGACTCGCCCTAGGGCTGTTGTGCCCAAAGTCCTTCTGCTTGCGAGCCTGGGAGTGTGGGTGTCTGTGAATGTGCGGGCGGGCACAGGGAGCTGGCAGCGGCTCAGCCCTGGGGTGCGCGCCACCTTCCCTCGCAGACCCGCGCCCGGGGCGGGCACCAGAGTCCGCGGGTTCCTGGGCGGGCGCGGGGAGGTGGGGCTGGAGGAGGAGAGGGGAGAGGCGGGAGGAGCCGGGAAGGAGGGAGGATCCGGGAAGCTGGAGGGTATTTGACAGGAGCGAGGGAAGAGCAGGGACGCAGAGAGCGCTGGGCGCGGGAGCCGACCAGGGAGGCAGAGCACCGCGAGGAGCCGCTGCACTTCGGCCGCGCGCTCGCCGCCTTCCCGGCGCGTTTCCCGGGCGCAGGGCGCAGGGCGCAGGGCCCGGCCGCTCCCGCCCCGTCCGCGTCCTCGTCCCCGAGGGCCACCATGCTGCTGCCCCGGCTGTGCTGGCTGCCGCTACTCTCCGCGCTGCTGCCCCCGAGGCCCGCGCAGAAGTTTTCGGCGCTCACGGTAAGCCCCGCACCACGCGGAGCAGGTGGCCCGCGCGCCGGCTGCCAGGCTGCCTGGCTGTTGCGGTGGGTCCGAGGTCCTGTCGCCCTTGACCAGAGCTGGGGCACGCAGGGCGCCCTGTGGCCCCCTTGAGGGTAGCACGGCCCGCGGGAGCTGGGGAGCGAGACGCGGGCGCACGGAGCCCTCTGCCCCGCACAGGCTGGCGGGGCGCCCGCGGAGCTGGGGTGGTGCCTCAGCCGCAGACAGCATCGCTCTCGCCGTTCTTGGGGTCCTGGGGGCAGCCGTGGCACTGCCCTCGCCTTTGCTCCCGTGGGCCCGCGGGGACCGTGCTGTGGCCTCCCGGGACAGCCCTGGCCGGGCCAGCGGCAGCAGCGCCCAGCTTGGGAGCTCCTGCGCCCGCTGGGCTCGCGAACCCATAATTAATGCAATCTGCAGAAAGGAAAACATTCCACTTAGATGTGTTTTTGAACAAGTGCTTGGCGCTGGGAGAAAGGAGCTTTCGAGTGGCCACGAACCTGTCCCACGAAGGTGTTTATCTGAGCAAAATAAGGATGAAAGAGCTGAGGTCCAGTAGCGCTGCTTTTCAGCAAAACCGGGAATCTTGCTGTCTCTGTCTCTTGTCTCTGTGTCTCTGTCTCTGTCTCTCTCTTCTTCCTTTCCTCCCGCCCTCTCTCTCTTCCCCTTTCTTTCCTCATCTGTCCTCTTCCTTCCTTTCCCCCTTCCTCCCTTCCCCCTTTCCTGTCCATCTTTTCCTTTCTTTCCCTCCTTCTTCCTTTCCTTCTCTCTCCTCCTCTCTCTGCTCCTTTCGCTCTTCCCTCCTCTTCCCTCCCCTTCCCTGTCCCCTTCTCCCCCCCACCCCCCCAGCAGTGTAAGAGGGAAGGAGTTAGTGAGTTCCAGGTTCATACCTAAAATTCTTGTGGGGCAGCCCTGGGCCCCTGCCTTGTGTCTTACAAATGACTGGTAGATTAGACTCACGGGGAGCCGAAGGGGGTTGTGGGGTGTGGGACTCTCACTCTTTCTCGATAGACTCCCCCACCGCAGGGGGGGAGTACTCCCTGTAGGGCTTGTGCGCGCACACACACACATAGATACACTTACACGTGTATGTATACAGCAGGACCACCCTCACACACACACTTAAGAAACATTGAAGGCAGTAGCAGGGAACTGGGAACCCAGGTCATTGGGCCCAGGACAGTACCCAGTTACCATTCAGACCTCTTGGGGCGGGGGGGGGGGGGGGGGGTACCTGCAGTGCGGCAGGATTCTCAAGCCCAAAAGCAGACTGTCTCCCCCGCTGTCCCCCGCAGCTGGCCTCAGGGTGAGAGATCACAAAGGCTACATGCTCAGGTGTGCTTGGCAGCACCCCCTCTGCTTCTGGACACTGTTTGCTTTGACACGTCTCACCCTTCGCCTCCTTAGCTTACCCCAAAGTTTTCCTGGGTGCAGTGACACCAACCACCTGTGAGGTCTTGCACTGATCTTGGGCCACTCAAGAGGCCCCCTCTCTGCTGGCCTCCCCGTGCGCACGGCCTTAAATCATAGCTGCACATAACATGCTGCTTCTTTTATATCCCGGAGAAATGTCGAAGCTGTGAACTATTTTGCACCTCCTTCCCAGCCCACCCCCAAGCCTGGAAGGCCTGGTCCAGTCAGAAATACTCCCCGCAGAACAGCAGAACAGAGATTTGATAGATGGGTCACTGGGAAATTTGAGAAGTTCAAGATTTTTTTTTTTCCTGTGGTGTTAATCTTTTCAAATCACCTGTTTTTGGAAAAGCTCTGGATTCCTGATGGCCTCACCTACCAGGCTCTATTCTGTCAGGTTTATAGCCTCCATTTAATAAATCTAACTGTGGTCACGGTCCCTGGAAGTGTGTGGGAGTCGCAGTTTATTATTTTACTGGATATGTAGCCTTAGGCGAGTTTCTTACCTTTGCTAATCTTCAGCTTTCTTATCTATAAAGCGAGGATAAAGCAGCAATGCCTACCGAGCATGTTGTGAGGATCAGTAAAGGCATTAATAGGCCGCTTACATGTTTGTCCTTCAGTCTCTAACTTTTGATGACAGCCCTGCTGTTGATCCATGCAAGAGCGCTAAATACCATAATTACTAATTCTATGCCATGTGTCCTTGGGGGGTGTTGGATTGGTTTGGAGAACTCCGCTGAGGTAAGTGGTGTGGGAGAGCGCGGGCGACAGGGGAAGCGTCATTCTCCACCTCATCCCTTTGCTTTACTCAGAAATGGGAAACCTCCTGCGTCGCTTTCGGGGTCTAGTGCTTGTGGTGTGTGCATTTTCAAGACTGCGGGGATGTCTTCACTGTGTCAGACAAAGGCGGTCACTTCACCAGTGTACTGTTGCTAGAGCCCGCCCTCGGGGCAGTCACCCCAGGCCCTTGCAGTGCAGCAGGGAATCTGTCCTGTGTGACAATCACCCTTTTTCCTCACCGAAGTCTCCCTTTAGATTCGGTGCCCTGTGGCGGTTCTGGTGTGACTTTCCCTCCTGTTTTCCTGGTGACTTTGCATGACCTCCTGACTATCTCTCCTCCCTTCAGCGTGATTTCCACTCACTGGTTGCTGTTTTTAAATGAATTACAGGTATCTTAATTGGAGTCTATGTCTGCTTTTTCCTTAAAGAAGTACATGCATTCCAAGTCTGGGTAGGTGATGGACACTGGAATAATTTCTAGTATAAATTGCTATAAATTTATACTATGTGTGGAATAAGCTTTGGTTACATATCATGATATTGTACAGAGGTTAAACAGACCTGATTACAATTCTTCTAGTTTGCCATGAGGTGTAGTTATCTAAATATCGACAGACTGGGCCCGGCAGGATGGCTCAGTGGTCTAAAGCGCCTGCTTAGGAAAGCTTAGGTGGCTGCAGGGATCGCGGTTCGATCCCCGGCACCACATGCTGCGCCAGCCCTGCCCTCAGGGCAGGCTGAGCTGGCCATTAAAATAAATAAATAAATAAATAAACAAAAAAAAGTTCTGAAACAAGGAAAAACAATTAAATTAAAAAAATAAATATCGACAGAACAATCAATGAGTCCACATCTATACTTTTCTTTAGGAATGAAGAAAGATGGTAGGACCCCTCTGCCAGGAGGCTTGACGTTGGAGACAATAGATTCAATGTAGCACTAGTAGGCAGCATTTTTCCATGCTAAGGATCCCAAAATTAGGGTACATTTTTACATTGCTGGTGGATCCCCGAAGTGCCTATCTGGAGGTCCTCACAGGGACTCTCGTCTGTGCCAAGGCATGCAGGAGCTGGAGCTTGACTCCGCAACGTCCCCTCCACAGGGCCAGTTCCTGGCCTAGAGGCGGCTAAATTCAGCCTTCAGCAGTCCTTATTCTTCCTGCAGGGGGAGTTCCCTGCACTGAGTGCCATCCTTAGGAGCTGACAGCTCCACCAGCTCTTTGTTGTCCACACTGTGGGGGACCTGAGTGAGCCAACAGCTCCACAGGGCTGTTTAGGAGACCTTCACTGCGACGAAGGGGATGTGCTCAGCGATGACGTTAAGCAGTCACTTCCCCATCTCTTTACTTGGAAAAAAACAAGTCAAGTGGTGGGAAGGTAATATTTGTCCAGACATGAATGTAGAAGTCTGTTTTGTTGCTCGCTTGTCCAGGGGAGGATGCAATATCTGTCCTCTTAAAATATCAAAAACAAAAATGCCCTCCCAACTTGAGCAGCTCTGGGCTGGGTTGTGCGCATTCCTGTTCTGAGGCTCTTGTCACCCACGGTGGGTGTGTAAAGGGTGACTGTGCTTGTCCTGCTTTTCCCGGAAATGCCGATGGTGTGGGCACTCCGGGAAGACTGTGCACACAGGCACCAGTGGGGAGCACTGCACAAAAGGCACACTTTCCGGCTTAGAAGCTCGTTTATCCGATGCCTCCAAGCCCAGACATTTGGAAGCTGACTTTGATTTTGATTTGAAATCAACATCATAAGAAAAACTATAAGCAACCTCAAGCCTAACAAGACTGCAGAACAGTAAGCGTGGATGAATACAAGACGTGGAGACTGGGAGGGCTCAGGACAGTGGAGTAGTTCTGTGCCCCTGCAAGCCCAGGTGACAGTCTAGACTTGAGTGTAGAGACTGCTGGGGCCGCTGGCAGTGGCACACTGGATCAAAGGTCCAGGGTGGTGATTTTTATGCATTTGAATTAAAAGATGCTTGATCCTACATGCACAAGATGCAAACCTGGAATGAAGAATCGCCATTAGGATGCCGAAGTTAGAGAAGAACATGTAGGCGTAATTTTCCTTTCCGTCCAAGTTCAGCTGCAGAAGATGAGAGCTGCTGCTGCTTGGGCTGCTTAAACTCTGTGGCAGGGCTGGCCAACGCGGCCAGGGCCATCGCCAGTCAGCGCAGCTCCGCAGAGTCTGGGTGCCTTTGGAGTTTATGGAGTTGGGGCTGGGGAGAGATGTCTCAGGGGCACAAGTGCCTGGCTGGCAAGTGCAAGGTCCTGAGTTCGATCCCCAGTTCCACAAAAGAACAAAAACAACCCCCCCCAACACAAATACAGAGTTTATGGAGCAAACACCGAAGCAGGAAGAGCCCCAGAGTATAGGCTCATGTACTCCCGTTCTATTACATCCTGACTTTGTGTGGGTTAGGAAGAAAATAGAAAATGAGAATCACAGACATTCCTGTGGGTCTGAAAATAGAGGAGCAAAGCTTGACGCAAAACATGCACAAATACAATGAAGTAAGATGATAATTCACACAGTTTCAGAATTTAAAACAATTACGATGCAAGTTGTCTGTTATAAAATCTGGCCAAATAGAGTTGTCAACACGGAGGCTGCCTGAGGATGGCTTCTCTTTTTGATAAACCAGAATTATGTCTAGAGTTTTACATTGTGTGATATAACATGGTGGATTCACCATCAAGTTGGCATTCTAGAGGAGACAAAATGTTAGTGGGTCTGTGTACTGCTCCTTATTCCTTCAGTAACACACGTGCTTATTTTAGTGGCTTCTCTTTTGTCTTTTTTTTGTTTTTGTTTTTGTTGTTTTTCCTCTTATCTCCCTTTCAAAATGACAATGAGGCTCCTTTGCTTTTTCTGTTCCTGGGGTACTGACAATAACATCACTTTTTGACACCAGCTGATTTCTGTGCGAGATCTCTTAGTTTCAGTTTGTTTCCTCCTGTTGTCTGACTGTGCTAGAGCAGCTTGCCCCAGAGTCACTCAGAAGACTTTCTGTCCCCAGCAGGCCTTCTATGGTACCTCCAGAAGGCCCCAAGCAAGGCCAGTCTTCCTGGAGGAGAGGCAGCTGCAGTCCTGGAATCCCAAGGCTTCAGACCACCTGAAGAGCATAGGCCTGGGGCATCTCTGGCAGGGCTTCTGGGCACTTCCTCAGGCTTCTTCCTGAGGTCCTTTGCATCCACACATGCTGGGTTTGCTGCATTGTGGTGACTTCTTCAAGAACAAGGTCATCATTTTGTTGGCAATATAAAAATGCTGAATGAATGCTGGCCTTGCTTGGATTGGAGCCCTTCAGCTTCTACACAGGTCAGCAACCAGTTCACAAGGAACAAATGAGTGAGATCATAGGGAGGCAATTTCCTGAAGTGGAGAGGTCACGTGTGGGCCAGGCTACCTACATGGTATAGGATACATGGTCCAGGCTACTGCCTGCGGTGGTCATCCCCCAGCCTTAGCCCAAGGCGAACCAAGAAGGTGGCAGGTTGGGTGCAGCAAGGCCAGGTCTCCTGCTCCCTGTGAGCAAGGACCTGGGCCAGCGGACGGTAGTGAGGGTGACAGGGAGGAGGCTCTGCTCTCCTTGTCCTGGGAAGTTTAGTACGAGCAGGACTTGAGGACTCTCTTGGGGAGGGCGGAGAAGCATGCCCTGGAAGGCATCTGTCTGCCTGGTTCTCCCTGAGCCAGGAGCTGAAAAGCGAAGAGGGCCAAGCAGTGGATGTGTAACCCTGAGGAGAAGCGTGCCCGTGGGAGCAGTTAGACTGCCAGTCTGACTTTCTAGGGTGCTTCCTTAATTTTAGGGTGCTGAGCCTGGTGACGCCCTGAGTGTGGGCCCTGCTCAGTGCACATTTCCTGAATCGCTCCCCAGCCTATTGCTTTATTGCAATGCGCTCTGATTGTATCAGGAACTGCACCTGAGACAAGCCGCTGGGAGCACAGCCCAGAGGTGACGTCTCTGCATCCACTGTCCCCTTTTCCTTCTTCGCCTATCCACAGCTGCTTCCGGAGTAACATGGCCACTTCCTTCACTTCCTGTGGCTCGCTACTGTCTTCTGATCCTCGAGACCCGAGGCTAATGTCCCTCTGGCCCTTTAGCTCTATGTCTCTTCTCCCTCTGGCCAGATGTCCTCCCTCACTGAGAACAACAGAGACCCCACAATTAGCACTGCAGAAGCCTGGTGTGCATGCTGTCTTCTCCATAGCAGTCGCATGTGGGCGAGGTGAGAAGGTATCACAGGGTGAAGCCAGGGTTGGCCACTTTCGTTGCCAACGGCCAACCACTTTGTCATAGGAAGTAGAAACCTCCGCATAACGCGTGACGTTCCGGCTGTGCTTATAATTCATTGCCAGCAACCAGAATGAAAAACACTTGAGGAGAGTTTCGTGTGTCCTTTGTGTTTGGTTGTGTACTAATTGACTCCACACAGAGGACAGGGTCTAAGTGATCAAGAGTTTTAGAAGTACAGTCAAAGTTGATTGTGAAAATTGACCCGTTTGGCCGGTGGCTGGTGACTTAGGTCTGTCAAGTGAATGGCATCTGGAATGTTCATCACCCTCCCTTGGGGACGTGGTTCTAGGCCACATGGTTCGCCCTGCATGAGACACTCCCCAGGAGGACTTTGTGACCTTTTACAGCACAGAAGCATATGCTAGGCCACTCCTTCATGCTTTCCTTTCAAAGAACTATCAGGTGGAACACTTCAAGAATCCCCCTTTGGGAGGTGGAGGACCGTCAGGCGCCTAATGGAACGGCTGCACCAGAGACAGGCGTGTCCTGCCGCATCTATTCTGGCTGGGACACTGGATCTCTCTTCAGAAGTGCGCATCCACCAGGAGGAGAATGAGCAGGAGAGACAGAGGCGGGGCCAGGGCAGGGAGGGACAGGCGTGTGTCCAGCAGAAGGCACACTGAGGGCCAGCGAGACGGCTCAGTGGTCTAAAGCGCCTGTGGAAGGAACTTAAGGCAAGCGCTGTGACCGCTCCTCGATCCCTGGCACCACATGCTGCGCACCCCCACCCCAGGGCGGGCTGAGCCAGCCGTAACACAAACAAATAAGTGAGGTTTAAGAGGAATAAATGAAAAAATCTTAAAAAAAAAAAAAAAAAAAGAAGAAGAAGGCACACTGAACGGTAGGACGTGCTAGCTTTCGAAGCAGCCTGGGCCAGGGCGTCTTCTGGCTTTGGAAACAGACGCACGTGAAACTCCAGATGCTGGAAAGAAGGTGTGACAGACACACAGCTCCGCTTTTCGCCTTCATCATAGAGTAAGGTTTGTTACCCGGATCTGCAAGGAAGGGCACTGAATGTGAAGTCGTCCGCAGGGCTACTGCAGGCTGGGAATTGCCGCATGCTTGGAAAGGCGCCTCTTAATAAATCAGCAAAGGCTGAGCGCCTCTCCTGATCCCCAGCGCCAAGGCTGATCTACCCCCTATCCAGTGTGTAGAACGCAGTCTGTTCTCCAGGACTACTCCGGAGTTTCTGAGAGGCGCCGACTTGGCCACGCCCCTGTCCCGCCCACTCCTCCTCAGGTCCTCCTATCTCCACTCCAGTGCCCCAGTGCTTTGGAGGTGAGGGGCAGACCTTGCAGCGAGAGGCTCTGCTTCCTGGCCCCCCGCCATTCCAAGCCAAACAGATATTCCTGTCCTTTTGCTCTTACAAGCTCCGTTTGGAGCTTAAGTCTCTAACCAGAGCATAAAATCCACCTCCTTCACAGCGTGTGGCTCTGGATATCAAAGCATTTCAGGAGAACTTGCCACCAACTGACAGAACATAGCACAAGTGACCTTGCTTTGCAGTTTTCTAAGGTACCTAAGTAATGTCCTAAACGTGGGACCCCGTTGAGCTATTCACCCTCCGTTGTGGCTTCTGTGAATCTTCTGAACATATAGATGGTGGTGGATGGATGATTCCTATTAAAACTCAACCTGGGGCCAGTGACATAGCTCAGCAGACTAAGTACCTGCTTAGGCAAGCGCAGGGACCAGGGTTCCATTCCCAGCACCACATGCCGCACCAGTCCCACGCCCAGGCCCAGGTGCACTGAGCCTGCTACTGAGTACAGATGTGGGGGCGCATGTAAGCTGGAAAGAGGAGAATCACTATGAGTCCAACCTGCATAGTGAGCTGCATTTAATACCAAATGCATTAAAACAAAACAAAACAAAACAGAACAAAACTAGACCTGCACCTAGACTCCCAGTTTACACATTTCTGCTTCAGGCAGATTTGTCGGGAACTCACTGGGGGGTGGGGGAGGGAAGCAGGACACATTGCTAGGCACCACATTGCCATGGGCCCTGGAAAAACCCTCAGGCATCTTGAACAGACCTGATCCCTTCAGCCTCTTCACCCATGATTTCAAACCATTCTTACTAAAGTGCTGAGTCGGACCATCAGGGGTGCATCAGCGGGAAGGTCACTGCAGGGCGCGCCTGCTAGTCCTCGGGGGCCACTGTGGCCAAGGCAGAGCAGTCAGCGACGCAAGCGTGCAGCTGTGTGTCTGCAGCACAACGCTCCATGCACCAACGCCCTCTCCGGGATACACGGAGCCTCCTCTGTGGCATGGGATTAAGATGTCCGCATGCATGATAAACTGTGTTTCCACTCTGTTCCTGTCTCCCCTAAAGGGTGACAGAGCTGGCTGGCTGTGGTGGACAGAGTCTCACTTGTTCTCATAGGATCCTCGCCAGCTGGCTATAGATACATGTCCTGGGTGGATACGTTTCAGATTTTTGGAAGCACCTTAGGGTAAGGAAAGAGCGCAGCAGCTCCAACCTGAACATACATGTTCAAGTTCTTTGCTTGGCAAATATAGCTATGTACTTAGGCTAATCAGCTCTTCATTCTTAAAAGATTTATCTTTTGGAGGAAGTTGCCAGAGATAGATCTTTCTTTTCATTCAGAGATATAATTCAGGTGGAGTCCTGAGTTCGTTTGCTGTGTTCTTGGCACCTCGCCGACCTCCTCCACCTGCCTGCCCGGAGCCTCCAGGTGCTCACTCACGCTGATGCTTCCTTGTACCCTGCAGACGGGCTTCCAGCCTTACACGAGTTGCCCACGGGAGGGAGCTCGAGAGCTCACAGCGCCCGTCCTAGGGCTGCAGGGGAGGGGTCTGGGGCTGAGTCCCTACAGTCTGGCCGCAGAACCAACCTGAGGCTCTGCAGTTTAGCCTCAGGCCTCACGTGTCCCTTCTTAAGCTTCTTCCAAATTTGCCTGGTGGCCCCAAATGCTAAATTAGGAAACTGAAAAGAGGGAGCATTTTCATTGGATGTCTCCATAGGCTGTGTGTAGGGGTGCATGTCCAGTGCGGGGTTACCCAAGTAACAGGTAGCAGTGTTATGCTATTGGAATAGACGCTGGTTTTTTTTTTTTTTTTTTTTTTTTTTTTATTTAAGTTTTTGACTTTTGGTTTTAAAATAAGCAAAGGCAGAGGAAGGTGTGAGAGGCTGGGCTGGAGCCCTGGACTGCCTCATAATGATGCTGTTTTCTTGCGGCTGAGAACTGAACCCATTTACAGAATCGAGCCTTAGCTGTAGGATTACCTGAGGTTAGTTTAGTTGCTAAATTAATACTGCATTCCAGTGTTCTTCAGAGGCAGAAAAGTTCTCAGGCATGGCATTTTCATGATGGACTTTCAACCCAACAAGAACAGTAACAATAGCAAGTCAACACTGTGTGGTCAGAATTTCAAAGTGAATTTCCCATAGATCTTTCCCATTTAGGAAAATGCTTTGTTTGGGGAGGCAGCTAAGCTGCTTCCACACCCTCGGGACACAGTGTTATAGGACGTGTTGGGTACCGTCTCACTGAACACATCACTGGATAGAGTCTTAATGAGATAAATTCTCTGTGGACAAGAGCTCATGAAATAGATTCTCTTGGCCACAATCTTACTGACTCCTTATTGGGACCTGGCTCAGAAAGCATTTAGAACATCTGAAGAAAAGGAATTAACATCCCTTTCCTTTGGCAGCAGGGTTTGAACTCAGGACCTTGCGCTTGCCAGACAGACACTCACACCACTGAGCTACCTCCTCAGCTCACGCTTCAGGTTGACGTCACACTCCTCTTTCCTTCTCACATTCCTAGTGCCCTTTGTTTTGTTTTTCTCTTTCCCCTTCTCCTAGTCACCACTCACCCCACTTCATGTAGTACGGAATGAGCCCAGGATCGTTGCACTAAGCTACATTTCCATACCTTATTTTATCACTTATTTCGAGACAGGGTCCGTCTTGTTAAGTCACTAAAATGCCCAGGCAGGGCCTAAAGTTGCGCTTCTCCTGTCTCTACGGGGTTCCAGAGGGCTGAGATTTCAGGCATGTGCCTCACTCGGCTCCCTGCTCTGCTTCTGTTTGCCTCACCAAGTGGCAGCTCCATCTGCAGGTTGTCTGGTCGCCTTGTTCCTGGAAGTCACCTGGTGGGAGGTCCATCCTCTCGTCTCTCTCTGCTCCTCTCCCTCTGTGTCTCAGGCTCTGGGGAGGGGCGTTCTCGTGCTGCTGGCCCGGAAGCCATGGGCCCCTCATAGGCCCCGCCCATTCCTGGGGCTGCCTTCCTGGCTGTGTGCGGCGCTGCGCTCTGCCTGCTGCAGCGACCTCCACCCAGTCGCCGCAGCACAGGGCAGCCTTGGCCAGCCAGTGAGGTGGAAGCGCCTGCAAAGAGTAACTGAACCAGCCCGAACCTGGCCTAGCGCCCTCCTCTAATGGGCTTTGTATTTTGGTAATCACATTCCTATCCTTTCTTCCTCAAAGGTTTTCCCAGTTTTCTAGTTTCCTTCAGAACCCAAACAGCCCTTTGTGACTTTCAGGTGGGAGAGCCAGGCCGTCAGAGTGCAGCGCTCATTATGCTATGGTTCCTGGGAAGGAAGGGCGGGGTTCCAATGCAGGCTGTGCGGGGTGCGCGAGCTTCCAGGGAGCAGAGGAGGATTTGCTGCTAGGGGGGGCGGGATTGATTGGCTTGTGCTGCGCATACATGTGTGTGCGCGCCTGCGCAGAGGGGTGGTGTTAGTGGGTGGTGGTGGTAGTGGTAGTAGTAGTGTTGCTTAACACACATGCTGAGAAATAAGAAAGGGAAACCCACTGAAATAAGTAAATGGAATCATAAAGCATCCTCATGTCTCCGTATGATAGATGGGAGTTGGTGTCATCCGTGAGATGGCGAGGGGGCCGTCGCTGTGCAGTCATCAGGCGTGGACCAGCCACGTGACCAGGGCCCCGCTGGGCTGTGCAGGGCAGAGGGTGGCGGGCACTGAGTGTGCAGGGTGGGCATCGGCCCAGATGCAGACACAAAGCACAGGCCAGTAACGCTGGCCAAGGTCCCAGGCTGGGACCTGCTGTTGACCTGGACAAGACCAGGACGAGCCTGCCACCGTTGGCACCAGTTTATGAGTTTTCTTTAGACCCACAGCTTTCACACGCTGCCTATTTTCCTAGCGGTTCTTCTCTCTGGGACAGGCAGTAACAGTGGCTTTAGAAAGGTGGCAGGAAGGGACCAGCAGAGACCACTCAAGGCCCGTGGGGCTGCCTGCTGCCTGTCTGCTAGTGAAGGCCGGGCCCTTGCTTTCTCCCCTCTGTCTCTACCGGGAAGTGGCCCTGCCTGTTCGCTTTCCTCCTCCTCCTCCCCCTCCTTCTTTTTTCTTTTTGAGACAGGGTCTCGCTGTGCAGTTCAGGCTGGCCTTGAGCTCACTTTTGTAGCCCACACTGGTCTCAAATTCACACGGATTCTCCTGTGTCAGCCTCCCAAGCGCTGGGATTATAGGCGTGTGCCGCCATGCCTGGCGTTCGATTTCCTTCTTTTGAAGAATATTTGCTACTTGTTCACCTTTGTGGAGATCAGAGAACAGAATGAGAGTAATATGAAAGGATACATGTGGATTTCACCATTACTTCTGGTACTGGACTCAGGTGGCCAATGCTGGATGTCACAGCACAGGCATGAGAGAGACCTGTCAATGCATGCTAACCTTGGAGGAGTGGCCCGAGAGTCGAAGGAAGCCTGGTGGACGCCTCCAGCACAGCCTGGCAGCCCTGCTGGGCACAAGCACAGAGTTTCTGTACTGGAGTCCTGATAGCAAGGAACCGGGTGGGAAGATGTAAATCTGTGAAATTGTGACACAGTTGTCATGCCACCTCTGTGTGGGGTGTGTGTATGTGTGTGTGTGTGTGTGTGACCAGGAAGGAGCAGAGGACTCGGCTACTTGGCTCTGTCCATTGTTGAGACCTCTCCCAAGGGACAAACACCCGGTGCATAGGCTGTGGCACCAGAATGTGTCGGGGCCACCACAGTAGCCGTCCCCATTTGCGTTTGGGCTTGGGTGTCAGGACAGGCCCTGAGCTTTCCTCCTTGAGCTCTGCCGAGTCAGCTTTCCTGCTCTGGATGCCCAGTGCCCTCCCGTGCGTCACAGCCTGATGTCCCACGAAGGCAGCTTGGCACCCCTCCTGTGCGAGCCTGTGCATAGGTGGCCAGGTGCAGAGGCGCCCTGCGGGGCATTGACAGGTTCACCCCAGCTCACGGGTCTCCCCATGCCTTTTACTCCAGTGGGTGGGGACACCTTGAACTGTACAGCTAGAACTTCCTAGCATTCTGCTCTGCGCTTTGAGACCCTCACGATGCCTTAGTGTGACCTCTCCAGGAAGAGGCTCTTGGTGCAACGCAGTGATCATGGTGACCCTCCTCTGTGGCCATCCTTGTGTTGAAGACTTGGCGTGGCAGTGGCCTTGACTCAGGTATCTCCTGGTCAGTGCCGGGACAGTGGCCTGGACTCCAGGTCCTGCAGGACATGCTCTGGGCTCCTGGAAGCAGGTGTTGCTAAGGGGAGGTGGGGTCTCCAGGAGGCCCTTGGTGTGGGGGTGTCCCATCAGGCCACGAGGAGGGATGTGCCTGTGAGATCCTGGCCCACAAGGTGAGGGAGCTATTGGGCTTCTATGAGCTGCAAGCTTGAGAGAGGATGTCCAGACCCAGACCCACGGCTGGCCTGGACATCCTCTGCTTCCTGAGACACCCGGGAGGTCACTGCAGCCTCTTCTGGGTTTCTAGTCATTGCCTGGAGATGTCAGGGGGCGTCCTGAGGGCATCAGGAGGAGGCGTTTAGATGCTGAGCAGCCCCACTGCAGTCTGTGCCACCCTGAGTCTGTAGTGTGCGGCTCAGCACCACATCGGCAGCAGCCCCAACACCCCCAGTATCCCACGGGGTGCCATCCGTCTGCTCCCACTTCCTGTGCTAATGGAGGTGGCACGGTGCGGAGGCTGTGGTGATACTATCTGATCCAGTTACAAGTGGCGCGTGCGTGCAGCTCACTGAGGCCACAGTGACTGAATCCTTTGTTTTGCTAGCGGGTGCCTCATAATTATGAAGTGACATGGAGCCATCGTGTGTGTGTGGAAGAGACGCCAGGTCCTAAGCACATGTGCGGGCAGCTAACCCTCGGGGGGGGGGGGGCGCACGGGCACCACCTTCCTCAAGCTGCACGGGCGGTCAGAGCCAGGGTCAGTGCTCTCTGGCAGCCTGCTTCCCTGGCACCAGTGCCACTCACAGTCTTGTCCTGTCTGGGCAGCTTGGGACAGAGGCTGGTCTGGCCGTGGGGTGGGGCAGGCATTGCAGAGCTTCCCAAGGCCTGCTGTCTGCTCTCTCCCTGCCCAGCGGAGGAAGCCCTGTCCTGGCTCCTCTCTTCCTGCCCAGCTTTGGCCATCTCTCCCTGGCTGGAGTCCCATCCTCTGGTGACTTGGTGCCACTGCAAAGAAGCGGCCTCTGCAGGCCCTTTCCTCAGGACACCCTAGTGTGAAGTGAGGCACCATATCTGCTTCCTGGGCTTTTCTCAGAAAAGAGTCGGCAGTGAAGAGGCCTGGAGGGGGTCATGGTGAGCGATCCCAAGGGGTGACGCAGATCACAGCTTGAGCGATCCGTGCCTGAGGGTCTCACTGGGACTGCCACCTGCCTGCCACCTGGGAGAGTCCCTATGGATGGTGGTAAGGGCACTCGGCAGACCATGGGACATCACAGCCCCTGAACTGGGACCCCGATGCCAGCCTCCAGCTCTGTTCTTGCATTTGGGCTCACTGTGAGTGTCACCACCAGTCACTGGCTCTCACTCTAAGTACCATAATGTGGGGAGAAAACGCTGCCCGTCACTACCCTGGGGACCTGCCCTGTCCCTGCAGATTTGCTACCCTGCACTGCTGTGGGTGAAGCAAGGTTCATCAGGGGAGAATCAGAGATCCAGCCGGCTGGTCCACCCAGCCACCCCAGGCTCTGTGATGTTCCTCAGCATAAAGGAAGCAGAATTCTGGGCTGTTTGCTAAAGGGTACTATTATATTTTGTAATAATTAAAAGCTAAGCGATTTTACTGCATCTTACACATTGAAAGGTAATTATTTGAAAGTTAACTATTCTGCTATTCAATAATGTTGGAATTTGGATAATGACAGCTAATATATCTGCAAGGTTAAGTCTATGCAGGGCCCTATTCACAATAGTTACTTAATATTAACCTTTAATTACTTCAATTGTGTATTTTTCATTAATTTTTGTGAGATAGTATAACAGCGTATCTAACGACAACTTGGTCAAATTTATTTAATACAAGAATCAATGATTTAAAAGCACAGCCGCTCAAGGGATGCTCGCTTGGGACAGTCAGCACGTAGACGGCGGTACTGTACACCCGGGGTGAGCCGGTGCATGGTTCAGGCCTCCGTGCCTACACCAGCTCCTGGCAGGATATGCTCTGCCATGTCTGTTTTGTGCATGAGGAAACTGCCCCGCGGTTGGCTTCAGCCACAGCCCAAGGTCACTGGGGATGTTCCTGGGACCAGCGAGGAAGATGGGAGAGCCGCACCCTACGAAGGTCGGGGCACATAGGAGGTCGGGGCGGGCAAGCCTCACCTCTGCTGAGCGTCTGGTGCTGTGTGGGCCTACTCCATGGAGGTCACAGGGCCCTGTGCCTTCGGGGGAGGAATCTGGGTCACCCGCAGGAAGCACCAAATCCCAGGACAACCTGGAAGGATGAGTCCTACACAGCTGGAAGGAGAACTCTCCAGATAGGCGAGGACGATCCAGATGACTCAGGGCGGGGGAGGCCCGGGGGGAGTCCGTGATGGGACTGTTGGCAGCCACGCTGTGCAGAGGGGTATGCGGCGGCTGCGGCCAGAGCCAGGGTGGACCGGGCCACGGCCGGAAACCCCATGTCGGGTTGCCTTCCTCCTGCCGTCGCATCCTCGCGTTCCAGTTGCATAGAAGGTGTTTGGCTTCAGTTATCTTGATCCATCAATGCTTTTCTCGCCGAAACTGCGAACTTTTTGGAAATCCTTAAATGTCCTTTCAATGTCTTTGACAATGCTGTAAAGAAGACCCGAGACAGGCTTCATTCTCCTGGGCTTGTGCACGTCCACCCACGTGCTGATCAAGCCCCCCCCCCGTGTGTGTGTGTGTGTGTGTGTGTGTGTGTGTGTGTGTGTGTGTGTGTGAAGGACCTTGGCTGAAGTCCCTGGAACTTCCGCCTTCCCAAAAGCTGGTTAAGAATTATGGGACATGCTTCTGAGGGGATGAATTGAAATTTCAGAAGCAGAGTAACAGGCATTTTGAAAAATAATAGTGCGGCCCATCTTAGTTACTGTGCTCATTGCTGGGACGAAACACCCAAGGCCAGCAGCCTTGGGGAGCAGAGGCAGACTTTGGCTCATATGTCAGAAATTTCCATGATGGCATGGTTGGTGACGTGGGAAGAGGGGCTGGGTGAGTGAAGCTGCCCGCTTCGTGGTGGGCAGGGAGCAGAGCTGGCAAGGGGGGAGGGGTACACACTTCCAGGACACCCCCAGGTGGCCCTCCTCTTCCAGCCAGGCCTAGCCTTCCAACATCAAGCCAGTGGCAGCGCCCCCCCCCATAATCCAGTCGCCTCCCGCAAGCCCCACCCCTGAGCACGTGAGCCTGTGGGAGCGCAGACCGACCCATACTCCGACCATCGTGCTGCCTCCTTGTGGGTGTCCCACCCAGATTCTTGTCACTTGTTTTTTTTTTCTTTAAGCATTACTATGATGAGAACATACATTGAGTTGTGTGTTGTTTTTATCCGGAAATTTTGAGGGCAGGATAGATGTACGGAGGACTCGAATCTACTTTCCTCACTTGCTGGAGCACTGGAGCCTTAGCAAACTCTTCACCCAGTGCCTTCAGGGTACTGTGGGAGGCTGAGCTCTGGCAGTACCAGGAGTGGGTGACGAGGCTCAGCTTCCTCTACTCCTCTGCCACATCTCTTTGCTGGATCAAGGTTCAAAATGCAGCTAATGCCGTGTTTTAGCATTGAACTTGGCTGTGATTTTGGCCTCTGAGCACTCGTAGTGACATAATCGTCACAGTGTGAGCTTCTGCTAGCAACTTGGTCATGCGCAATAGCTTTGCTTGCTAAAACCAAAGGTGTGACATAGTGCCGGCATCCCTGGCTTCTCATTGATTTGGATGCCTTTTAAGGGTTACCTGATCATCCCTGCCCTGGGCCAGCTGGAGAAGGGCGGCTGGACACTCCTGAGACATCACTGTGCACCTCAGGGGCCTGGCTTACCTGTGGAGCTCCCCAGGCCAGGGTGGGGGTGCTCTTCTGCTTGAGACATCTGCTCATTTCCTGATGGAGTTCAGTGAAGTCACTCATCTACTTTTGCTGGGTACTTCTCAGAGAACATTGAACCAAGACCTCAGCGATGTTTTAGGGTTTTGCCCTTTCACCTGAAGCAGATAGTTGAAGGCTGCGTCTGCCAGGGGCTTGCTCATGCCAGCTTGTGCATTTGTGTAGTGCTTCCTGCAGCAGTATTGAAGAAGGGTCTGATACTTGGCTTCTGGATACCTTAAGGGAGGAAGATCTGGAAGCTGCACCAGATAGAGTGAAAGGGAAAGAAACTGCTCAAAAAGAAAGAACAACCGGGGTGCGGGAAAGGAGAAAAGGACGAAAGGAGGAGGGGGAGCAGGGGTACGTGCAGATCCACAGGAGAGTCAGGGTGATTTCACCACTGACTTCTATTGGGTTTCTGAAGGGACCAAGTCACGCTTACAATTTTTATTTTCACTGATTTTATGTGTTTATATCTGTTAATCTGAGCAACTGCTTTGAAGAAAACAGTGTGTGAAATAACCACTACTGCTGAACTCCTATCATCTTGTTTTGCCAAATCCTGCATCATTCCTAATGTTTATCTGTTATTTCTTATTTTCTTAAAACACACACACACACACACACACACACACACACACACACATACACACAGTCTTTATTTCCTGTTCTAATGTGGACCTGGAGTGTCTACCAGGGGCCATGTGCTCGAGGCAGTGCTGGGAACTTCAGGAGTGTGAAGGCATGGCCTCAGGCCCTCATAGGATGTACCTGTCTCTGTGCCCCAGTCCCCATTCTTCTGCCCTGAGGTGATGTTTGTACTCACTCTGTGCCCCTGCCAGGGTGCCAGCCGCATGGCAGAAGCAGCAGCGCTGAGGATCCTGGGCTGGCACTTCTGGAGCTGTGAGCCAGCATAGACCTCTCCTCCTTTGTGATAGTGAACTGCTTGCGTCAACTCAAGTAAAAAATGCCCAGCTAAACGGGTCAGCACAGCTCTGGGTATGGAAGCCCCACCCTAGGGAGGATGGCTCTCAGAACAAAATAACATGGAGATGAAGAAGGAAGGCCGGCTTTCATTTCTTTGGAGGAGCTGCCGTCTTCACCCTGGACACTGTCCCCTAACTTCCAGTGCACGCCCTTCAGCTTTCCACAGGAGGCCCTTGGCCTCCTGATATGGATTCTCATGAGGGACATTCCAGTGAGAGCCAGGCCATGACTGGATGTCCACTCAACCCGTGACTCCAGGGCACAGAGGGCCTTTATGTGCTTTTCCACACCTGACTCCACACATGTTCCTTGGGCACCAGTCGTGTAAGTTCTTACCTATTTGTGTCTCTTGCATTAAACCTATTTCTCTAGTAAGCACTGCCTGATGAAACCCTGAAGCTGTTTCTCAGACATTCTGTCACAGTGAAGAAAAGCTGACTAACACATGCAAGTGGCATGCACGACTAGGAAGACGCTTCACTTCTGATGTGTGTGGAGAATTAATTCTCACAATAAAATATGGTCCGTGAAGGGCCGGCGAGAAAGCTCAGTAGACAAAGCACCTCTTTTGGCAAGCCCAGGGGTCAGGGTTCCATCCCAGGTTCCGTATGCCATGCCAGCTCTGCCGCCAGGGCACACTGAGCCTGCAGCTGAATCCAGGCACGGTGGTGCACACCTGTGATCTGAGCTCTGTGGAGGCTGAAAACAGGATCACCATGAGTCTGAGCTGGACAGTAAGAACTTGTGCCAAATACACAGATGAGGGCTGGCCAAATAGCTCAGCAGATTAAAGCGCTTGCAAGCAGGCACAAGGGCTGGGGGCTTGATCTTTGGGTCTGCCGTGCTGTCCCTGTCCGCAGGGCGCACTGAGACAGTAATTGAGGCCAGGGATTGGGATATGCGCCTGTAATCCCAGCTCTTATACCTGTAAACAGGTGGATCACTATGAGTCTGATCTTGTAGTGAGACCCTGAACATCCTGTAGACCCTTCCCTAAAATACAAAACAAAAACAAAAAAGAAAAAATACACAAGTGAAAAACAAAACAAAACAACAACAACAAAAAACCCTTCACATAGTTCCCAGCTATGTACGCACGGGTGGCTGAGAGAGGGGGACACGGACCTGGGAGTGCCGTCCGGCTCTCCTTGCTCTCTGCCCTCATGTCTGTGCAAGTCTGCTGTGGCTCCCAGCTGCTGGGGAAGCACAGGCTGTAAGTCAAGAACACCAGGCACACACAGGGCCGTGTGCGGTGTGAGGGCCTCACAGCTCGCAGGCATTTCGGCTCTGTCAGTGGCCCAGCTTTCCTCCTCTGCATGGAGCTCCAAGTGGCTCCCCTGGCCAGGTCAGCCAGACCAAGGCTGTGCCTCTGACACCTGCTGGTCCTTCAGCTTTCATCTTTCGTGTCTGAGCTTCTGGCTGCTCAAGGGAGGCCCCGAATCCGTTACCTCAGGTATCTGAGTCTCCGCCTACTCAGGTTGGCAGACCTCTCCCCGGCCAGAAGCTCCTGTGAGGCAGGGACATGTTCTTCTGGGGAACCGTGGTGCTTTCATCAGCAGATGTCTGTGAAGAGGGGCGGGGACCTGCCCAGGTGGGAGGCTCGATTCTCTCCCATGCGCTCTGCGTCACACTCCTTGGCTCCTGAGGTCCCTCCTGGGTGCCTTCTCTGCCAGTGTGTCTGGTGGCTTTGGGGCTTGGTGGGTCCCCCATCAGGACCACTCAGGGCTCTTATCAGTGGGTTCTCAGGTGGACAGAGATGATCGATGTGGCGCGTTCAGGGGCCTGCTCATTCCTCAGACACGCAGAGCTGACTTTTCAGAGCCGGCCGAGGGGACGACTCAGGTGGGGTTGAAGGATGCCGGGAAGGTGTGGGCTTGCGACTGCTCTTCACCCAGCGGAGCCATCCCCTTTGGAGACAGGCTCACCTCAGGAACTGTGCCAGGCTGGAAGCAGGCTGGGCTGGGGAAGGCATCCGGAGCGGATGGCAAGGCACTAGAGCACCAGCTCCCCTATGGCTTCTAAGATGTGGTGACTTCAGAAACACTGGAAATTGTAACCACCAGAAGTTGTCCTAAAGGAAGGCTCCCATACAGCTTCCGGGACAATCCCTGGATCAAAAACTGGGCTCCTTCCTATGGACGAATTGAACAGGACAGCCATTTAGAGCTTGCCCAGTGAGTCCTCGTGACAAGGGGGCCAGGTTCTTCCTCCTTAACACGTCCCATGAACTCACACTTGAAAGCAGAAAGCATGGAAATCCGTGTGGGGATGGCCTTCACAACGCGGCATGGTGACTCCCTTCTTCAATAATCGCACTAAGCACAATCTCATTGCAGATGTTGGACAACAGCAGTAAAGCAATCAGAGCTGCTGCAGCCATGGTGAGACAGCTTCAGGGCTGAAAGCGCATCTTGTGCTCCAGCGCCAGATGATGCTTGCTCCTGCAGTACAGGAAGAGACAGCAACCGTTTGGAGGCCTGGATGTGAAGGATGGATCCCACGCATCTTCCACTGGGAAATATGAAGTGGAGCACCTGGGAGCCCCAGGAGGAGGATGGGGGCTTCCAGGGCACATGCTGAGCTTCCGAGAGCCCCAGCTGCTGGGCTTCATCCCCAGGCTTTGGGCTGAGCTTGGGGCCCACTGGGGGCGCTGGCTGAGTGGGGGCAGCCTGGGGCTCCCTACAGAGGAGGAGCTGGTGTGGGTCTTGGCTCGGTTTGCAGTCTCTTTTCCTCTTGGTATGTAAAGTCCCTTTTCCACCAGGCTAACAGTGAAGGGGTAATATCACAAGACAGTCACACTCCCCCACCCTTGGTGGACAACTTGTCCCCAGGTGTCCTGGGGACATTGTTCCCATTTTTAAGGGACAGACCTACCCTTCAGGAAGGAAATAGCACACTGTGAGTGGAAAGACAGAAACGCTTTGCCTGTGTTTGGCCCCGTGGATTTCCAGTGAGGGTTTTCCCATTAAAAAAAAAAAAAAAAAAAAAAAAAAAAATGTCCTTTTCATCCAACATTCAGAAAAGCTCAGCCAGAGGTGCTGGCGTTCACCTCTATCCAACTCTCTGGAAGCAGAGGAAGGAGGGTCCCAGGTCTGATCTCAGCCTGGGCAATTTAGTAACTCAGCAAGATCCTGTCTTGAAATATACAACATAAAAGAGATCCGGGACGTGGCTCAGTGCAAAGACCCTAAATTTAACCCCTAAGGTCTTAAAGCAAACAATACAGCAATAAAATAAAAAGAAAGAAAGAAAATGAGCACCAGGTACATCTCCTGGAACATTTCACTAAGACACAATTTGAAGAGCCGGAAACAGTCGTGTGCCACAGCCTCTGGAAAAGTTCTTAGGACTGGGTAGGTGGTAACGCTTTGAGGACCTCCAGGTTTCTCTCCAGATTGTACAAGTTACCTCTGTCTCCACCACGGGCAGACAAATTGCGGGACAACCCCCTATAAAAGAAAATCACTTGGGCCAGGAGCCCTTCAGTGGGTCAGGAGGGACTTGTACTTGGAGGGAGTCAGTGCAGTGGGCGCTCTGGTCCTGGACACGCCAGACTGTGGGCTCCAGAGACCCAAGGACAGCCCTGCTGCAGAGTGGGGGTGGCGGCACTGCTCCCGCAGAGGCCCACAGTGCGCAGCTCCCTCAGGGCAGGTGACCACTGGCCTCCGAGTCCCTTGCTGAGCGAGATGATCTTTCACCTTTTACCAAAGCTTCAGCATACCCCCTCTTAGCTTTTCTAATCAAAAATGAATTCTCTGCTAGGTTGGCATGTTCTTCTGTAAAACAAAGGCATTGACCTCACAGCTCTTCGCTGTACTTGTATTTTAAACCTTTCTTGCTTGGAAGCAGGAACCCAAAGGCTCGCCTTTACTCTCAGGTTCATGACCGGGAGACAGCAGAGGGGACACCTCTGCTCCAGCACAGTGGGACCCCTGGCAGAGAGAGATGCTACTTAAATGTCCAACGGAGATGTAGCCCATTCATGCCGAGAGGTGTGCTAAAGGCTGTTGGCTGAAAGAAGAAAAAGAACATTTGTAAGAATCGTCCTAAGAAATGGCCTGGTTTTAATGGACAAGCTTGTATTTCTTTGAGGGTTTAAAAACTCTCATCTTTGTGTGTGTGTGTGTGTGTGTGTGTCAAGGAAGTCTGTGTTCAAATAATATATTCCACCCAAGGCTGGGGTGCAGTGGGGTGAGCCTCAACCTCAGGTGCTCTGGACAAAGCAGGACCCTTGGAAAGCCAGGGTTTGCTCTTGGATCCATTTTCCCAGGCTTTCAGTGGCCTCGGGATCTGGGCAGCTCGGAGAGGAGGTGATTAATGGTCTGGTCGTTGCCAGCTGGATCCCCGGATGAAGGAGCTGCTTCCGCCCTCTGCTCACTCTTCCCAGGGGAGGCTCGTTACTCAAGGTCTTAGGAACAAAGCATATTTGTCATAGCATCTGAGCACTCACTGGTCGGGGCTCCTGCATCTGTCCCGGAGGATGCATTCTTCAAGCCCCAGCTCAGAAGGTCGCACCTGCGATGTGTTTATTTCCACATGCGCCAGAGCCCCTGTGTGGGAAGGAAGCGGGGCGGGGAGCGCAGAGACATGGAAGTTCCTCAATGCTTGGCCTCCCTGCCATGTCATCTGGCCAAGGATTGGGGCCAGTGAGACAGGGCTGTAAATCTCGAGCTGGTCCGCCCATCCCATCTAGGCCACGCCGCTGCCTCTTGGTGAGTCTCACCCTTGGGCAACGCTGCATGTGTGGGGCCTGTGGCCCGTGCCACCGACCCAGTGCCCACGCCTACATGTGGGCTCCTGGTGAACACCCTCACTGCTTGTGCCAGAGATGCATGCAAAAGCTCAGGCGTTCCAGGGTGTGGGAAATTCCCGCTTCCGGGCAATTGTACTCAGCACCCAAATTCACAGACTCAAGCCGAAGTACAGAGTATGTGCTTTCCTTGGGAGAATTCTAGGTTTGCGAAGTACATCTGGATATAAAACAACTCAAAAGTATGCTTTATGTGCGATGATTTGGTGACTTATTTTCCTCCTATTGGCCCAGGGTTGTTTTCCTTTCCATGGTGCTTGCATGGATTAGGCTTCCTTAGATATTCCCTAACTTCAGTGTAAACTTCATGCGGAACACTAATACCTTTAGTATATATGCACTGTCTACATATTAAAAGTACAGCAAAAACCCACCGGTCTCTACATTCTGAGGGTCATAACACTGCTCTTTGGCCTGCTGCAGGCTCCCACTGCATCTCACTATTAAGTGAGTTGCAACGACTTCAGGCCATGCCCTGGACTTTCTGTACCCGGCTCCTCTTGAGCTTGGTCTGGATGCTAGGGGAGTGGGTGAATGTGACAGCCGGAGGCAGTGGACCTAGGCATGTCCTAGCGCTCGCATGCCAGGAAGTGAGGGGATATTCTCACTGGGTGTCCGCGCCTAGTGTGAGTTCATCGCAGGGGGGCTATGGGTCACAGCCCTGCCACCCCTGCAGTCGCTCTAAGGTCACATGCCTCCTCCGTGTCTGCAGCCTCTCAGCTTGGTGAGTTCCAAACTTTGCAAGTGCAGGAGCTCTGTTTGCAATATGTAGAGAGATAGCCACTGAAAGGACTGGGACCTCTCTCCATCTTGGGGCTCCATGCTCAATCAAGCTGGGGGGTGGGGCAGATGATGGCTTTATAGGTGCCAAGCTGAGCAGTATGGTGTGTGTTGTACACAGAGGCGAAAGGGGCTGGTACTGGTGGAGCAGCTGTGAGAGACAGGCCTCCTGGGCCTCCTGATGGCTGGCATGTGTCCTTCTCAGTGGCTCTGTGGGGTCTTGCTTCTTCTGGACCACAAGCGGCTGTGGGGCTGCTGACCCTGCCCTCGCGTTTCAGGCTCCAAGACAGACTTCCCTGGCCTGACTGCGGGCCAGGGACAGTGATTTCTGCTCACAGACAGGAGCTGTCCCCGGGGGCCCGAGCTTCCTTCCAGGGATGGCAAGCAGCAGCGGAGGAGGCCACAGATGTGCGCCTGACCTCCTCAAGTTTACAGTCTCTGGGAAACTTCCTCAGCTCGCAGTGCGCTTGGCAGCTGGGCTAGTTTGCGAGGCTGGAATGAGGGACAGGCCTTGTGAGGGGTAATTGAGTGTGTTTTGTAAACAGATCTGGGTTCAGTCGTTTATATCAACAAGAGGCCTGGTTGGTTGAATTTAGGCAATCGGTAGGGTTCAGAGTCAGGAGAGGAACACAGGAGCGATTTGCTAAACCTTTCTGTTTGTAAATGGTCTTGAAATCAATAAACTGTAGGGATTCGAGTCATCATGCAATGGCAGGCCTGGCTCCAGAGCCAACTCACACCCCATGTGGTAAAACGAAGTGGAGCCTGGCTGGTCAGCGCACATGACATTTACAGAGACAAAGGCGCTCACCGCACTGCGAGCGCTGCCAGATGCCTCGGGTGCGGGCCCATTACGCGTGCTTTCTCATCTCAGCAAGAAGACCGAGTGGAAATTTCCAGCTCTCTCAGTGAAACAGTGCGTATGTCCTTGGGCTGGAAGAGTAAATTAGAAACAATTTTCTCTGAGCTTGAGCTGCTCGTAGAATATACATAGGAAAATTTAAATGTACCTCTTCCCCAGAAGTACCCATGAAGGCACCCCTGATTTGCTGTGACAACCTCCCAGAGCAGGCCAAGGCCGACCTTTGGAGCTGCCCGTGGGGCCAGAGGAAGGTGCCCACCGGGCTCTGCCTTTCGCCTTTGGTCCCAGGCTCCCTAGCTGCGTAGGGCTTGCTGCCTCGTTGCATCAGACGCATGATTTTTGCATATGCTGGGAGGTAGAGATCCAGCTTCCCCACATAGGAGCTGACGAGGTGGTCCCGAGCATGCTCTGCGTCCAGGGCCTTTCCTGCTGCTCGCTCTGCAGCACGGCTGAGGATCACAGTCTCCTGCAGGTCTTTCTGCTGCGACGTCTTCCAGGCCCAGGACTTAGGCTCTTGCTTGTGAAGGTGTCTGTGCTTTGTCATGAAGACCTTCCAATTAAGCTATTTTGCAGTACATGAGTGATTTGTGATATTAACATATCCAGCTTTTATACTTGGTCTCTTTTGAAATTATGGTCTTCTGTCTGAAGAAGAATAACCGAAATACTAAGAAGAATACTTATTGCAGGAATGGGACGCTTTCTGGCATCTTCTTTTTTGGGGGAAAGGTTTTTCCTCCTCCTCCTCCTCCTCCTCCTCCTCCTCTTGTTCCTCTTCCTTCTTTTGAAACGAGTTTTTGGGCCTTTGTTTTTTCTTTTTCAGTACCAGGGATCAAACTCAGGGCTTCCCATGGGCCAGGCAGGTGCTTTGCTCCTGAGCTAAATCCCCAACCCTGACATTTTATTTTTTATTTTTTATTTTTTTACATTTTATTTCTTAAAGAAGTCTTAGACATCTGTAGAACGCTACAGATGCCCAAACACTGAAAACTGGAGTGGTTTCTAGGTCTAGGTCCTTCCTGCTAGTGTTCAAGGCATTTCTAGGATGATATTTACCAAAACGCAAAGCAAGCAGGGAATATCAAATGTGAGTTGCTAAGCGTTTGTCATATATATATATATATATATATATTTTTTTTTTATTATGTTTTCTAAATTCTAAAATAATCTATTTTTACATGTTATCCACTAAATTTTTTTAAAGTTGAGGTAGAATGTACATAGAATATCCCTTCTTAAGCCACTTTCAAAATCTTATTCATTTGTAGGTATACAGTTCAATACTATTAATAAGTACATGGATTTTGTTGTACAGCGTTCAGCTTGCGAGCCCCCCCCATCGCACCCCTGTGAATCCGGCTCCCCACTGCCCGGCCCAGCTCCTACTAAGTGCCACTCTATGGTTGGTAGCTGTGAATCTGAGCGATCTCAGTATTTCGTGTGGCCTGAAGCACACAGCATGCTTTTTAGTCCCTGGCCTGCTTCGTGTAGCCTAACACCCTCAGTGCTCAGCCGTGCGGATGAGTTTGTTGGAGTTTCCTTCCGAGTCAGCAACAACTAGTGCTCAACTGTGAGTGTAGGCCACGCCTCTCACCCACTTACCCGTGCACTTACCCTTGGGTTGCCTCCGCCGGTTGCTCTGAATAATCTTGCTGTGCACCTTGATCATGCAAGTATCTCTTTAAACCTGATTTCAGTTCCCTTAGCTCAGGACTCTGGAGACAGATGGCTGGATCATGTAGAAGCACCGCACTCCTTTTCCAACTCTGTATTCCCTTCCGAGTGCACACATCTTCCCCAGTATTCACCATTTTCTGCTCTCTTTTCAAATACCATAACCTTCTATCAGGTGGAATGTGATAGCTCCTTGCATGGCTTTGATTTGAGCCCCCCTTAGGATTTGTGGCACTGAGCAGCAGCAGGTCCCAGGCTTGTGAACCTGTGTGTACCATCTTTGGATACCTGCTTATCCAGATCCTTGCTCCGTGCTGTCTTAGGGTTGCATTTGTTGTTACTGACTTGCCAGGAGTTCTTCATACATTATTCTTTTCAGACAAATGAGTGAAGATATTTTCTTGTCTTTTTGGGTGTATGTGTGTGCAGAACCGGGGATTGAACTCAGGTCCTTGTGTTTGCCAGGCAAGTGCTTATTCTACTGAGCTATCTCCCCAGCCCCAGAGCACAGATATTTTCTCTCATACTTCAGTTAGTAATCTTTTCACTTTTTCTCATGCCTCCTGATACAGAGAGGTCTTTAATTTTGTTGCCATCTAGTCTTTCAGTTTTTACTTTTGTTGCCTGCTCTTTGGAGCCAAAGCCAAGGCATGACTGTCAGGTCCAATGTCATGGGCCTCTCTCTCCACGTCTGTTTCAAAGAGCTTAATATTTTTAGATCTTCTGTAGAGGCCTTTGATCTCCTCGGCTGGCATTTCTGTGTGGTATTAGGTAAAGGCCGGGCTTCATCCTTTCAGATGCGGAGACCCAGCTTCCCTAGCGCCAGCTGTAGCAACGCTGCTCTTTGCCTGTTTGATGTATGCCCCTTGTGGAAAGTCCTTCGGCTATATTTGTGAGTTTATTTCTGGGCTTTATTCTGTACTGCTGGCCTACAGGTCTGTCTCTACGTGAGCTCAAGAATTAAAGATCTTCAAACTGGCGTTGCCTGTGCACATCTTGATTTTTCAGCAAAAATGTGATAAAACTTTTGCCAACTTAAATAGCGCTTTAAAGGTTATCCTTCATGTAAACAGATGGGAATGTGGATATTTCCCTCTTCAGCTTGAGGCCGCGGTGCAAAATGAAGCCGGTGGGTGTTTTGGAGGGTGGGGTAGTCCGGGTATTGCTCGCAGGGGCTAAAATCTAACCCACGTTGGCAGCCCTTTTATTTTTATTTTGAGACAAGTTCTTGCTTAATCACTAAATTGCCCGGCCTGGGCTCATACTAAGGATCCTCCTGCCTGAGGCTGCCAGAGTGCTGGGGTTACGAGAGCACCACCATGCCAGTGGTTTCTGTTTCTTTGCGTTTGACGTTGTATTAGGACAATCAGGAAAATATTTCTCATGAGAAGGAGCTAGACTAAAACACGTAGGATCTCTTCTTTTTGTAAGTAGGACCACTTATTTCTCTGTTATTTTTTATTTTTTAATGAGAAAAGATAGTACAAAAAAAAAAAAAAAAAGAAATCAACCAAACAAACAACCTTAGATGCAGCACAGAATTTCATTAAGCAAATTGATAAGAGTTCAAAAATGGCTATTATATTGCATATTCTCATCTTTAAATCAGTGCCGCAGACTACCAGATATAGGCATGCCACAGTAATCCAAAAAATTAAAAAGAAGAAAAGAATATTAGGCGTTGCCTGTTCTTGTCACAGGCCGGCAGGCTCTGTGCTGGCCTCCTGTGTATGTGCGCCGCCTATGTGCACATTTTCCTTCTTTCTAGCTTTTCTCCTTCTCCCACCCCGTTGCTCCTCCCTTTCAGCAGCTTTTCCCCCTTCACAGCATCTATTGATCCTTTGGATTTTATCTACTCTTTTGGGTTTTTACATGTGGGAGGCCATACGGTGCTTGAACCTGCGGGCCTGGTTTACTTCAGTTATGAGCGTGGTACCTAGCTGCGCCCATCTACCTGCAAGAGCCTCGGGTTTATCTTTCTTATAGCACTCTTGAAAACACATCAGCGGCTCCTTGGGGAGCTCCAGGCCCCTCCTGCCCTGCTGTGAGTCCCTGACCTTTTTTTGACTGTCCAGAGCTTCTAGGAGGTGCTTGGTGCCTGCTCAGCGACTGGGACCGTCCTGATTCTCTCTGTTGGTTTCTGTCTCTGTCACACATACACACACGCTTGCACGCAAGCACGCACACGTCCATAGGACTGCAGAGCCCTTTGCTTTGGCTGTGGTGCTGTCAACCTGCCCTGGCTGTGGCTGCAGCTGCTGGCGATGCTGAGAGACAGGAGGGGTGAGGGCAGAGGCCGGCCCGTGCATAGGTCTGTGCTGGTCCTACGAGGTGTGAGGTGCCGCGTGGGTGGCTCTGCGCTGGTGCTCGGAGGTGCGGTTCAGGCACACACAAGGCCAGAGCTTTGTGTGGCTGACACAGCAGGATGGCAGGGCCTTCCCTGTGCTGCAGCGGGTGTCACCAGGGCCCGTCGCTGGCTCCCCATCCTTCTAGTCTTGGCTGATCAGTGGCTGGGGGTTCTGCTGCCGCGACCTCACGTCCTCTCCGAGGCGGTGAGCAGAAGGCAGGCCTGGCCTCTCCAGGTCCCACTGTGCAGGCCCTGGTTCTGCCTGCAGTGGCCCTGGCTGCTGTGGAGGCTTCCTGAAGGCCTGTGAGCTGCAGCTGCAGAGCAGGGACAGCATGGACTCCCATCTCCGCAGTAAATGCTGCAGACCATGAGGAGCGCACACAAGCACTCTCCTGTGTCACTTCTGCAGGTACAGTGCCACACCGTGACCCGAGGGCATAGCAGCACAACTCACTGCCACACAGCACCTCCTGAGGGGCTGTGACCTTGCCTGTGGGGAAGCAGGTGGGGACACCCTCTGCAGGGGGACTCAACATCAGCAGCCCGGGAAGACCTGCGTCTCTCATTAACACATGCGGCCTGGCAGGTCTCCAGGCTTCTGAGGGCTCCCTCGTTGCGAAGGGGGAGAGGGGCAGCATGCCACAGAAGCCCCTACCCTGCATCCCACCCCACCCCACACTAGCCTGTGACAGGATTCCTCTCTGCATTTGTGGGCTGAATGACTGGCCAGTCTCTCTTTGGGCAACAGCAAGCCGGAAGGCTTGCTGTCCTGGAGTGAGCCAGGTCGGGTCCCGGAAGGCTCGGCTGCTGCGAGGCTCCAGCACCGCATCCTCTGGCGACACCGCTTCCGCAGCCGGCCCTGCTGCAGCCCTGCTCTGTGGCATCGGCCGCCCTCCCTGCAATCAGGCTGTCTCTGTGCAGTGCTGTGACAATAGCTGAGATGATACCCCAGGAGGAACGGCTTCTTTGCCTCACAGTTGCAGGGGTTCAGCCTGTGACTGCGCCTCCAGCCCAGGGACTGGCGCAGGCAGCACATCATGGCTGGAGCCCGCTGGACTTGGGGTCCCTGGGAAGAAAAGCAGCAGGAAGGGGCCTGTGTCCACGCTTACTCGTAAGATAGCCTGGCTGGGGAACCCCAGTTCCTTCTCCTTCCAGGCTGTGCCGTCTTTCAGTAGTACCACAGACCAGGGCCCGCAGGTTAGGAACTTGCGCCACCCTACGGCACCCGATGCCTCTTCATTCTCTGTGCAGCCTAAGTTCTAGAAGCTTCCTCAGCTGCTAAGGTCACCACACACAGATGCGTTTTATTTTAGACGAGCCTTACGATGTTGCTGACTACATACAAAACTAGCTTTCAGTCTTCGAACTCATGGCTCTAATAGGATAGAAAAAGAAGAGAGTGGAAGAAGACTCCACTAATTTCAGACTCAACTACTCTGTTGTAAACATAGTCTTATAACAGACTTGTTAGTTTTTTATTCTAGCAATATAGAATTTAAACACAGAAAGATGGGGCCGCCAGTCAGGCTCTGTCTCTTTGTGATCTTCAGTCCCTGGCGAATCCCCAGGATCCACACCCCCCTCATCACAGCATCCCTGCTCCATGTGAAGGCAGGACTGTGCAGAGAGACCCAGGGCTCCCTGATACGCAGGTGGCTCAGGGGGGATCTGTATCCTTAGCTGAGGGGGAACAGATGGGATTTGGAGCTTTGGGAGTATGGGGCAAGGCAAGAGGAAAGAGGCTTGGCCTACATGGCTGACGTCCGCAGTCACCCTCAGGCTCCTCCCTGGTTGGTCACAGGAACCCCATCAGGGGATGTCAGGTTCAGATCCAGGCCTGACCAGATAGCTCAGCCAGCTCCTGAAAGAGGTGCCCAGGAGCAGGACTAGGAGAACACCTCACCTGCTATCCTGTGCTTTTGGTTGCGTGCATTTTGAAGCTAGAGGCCCGGGATATGACAAGCACCATTGCTCAGGTAAAATTGATTAACATTGGGATCCAATGGGAAGGATCCACTGGGAGCAGATCATGAGCTGTTGGCTGAGGCGTAGAGTTGGGGTATCAGCACAGTGAGGGGGGTCATAAAGGAATTGGTCAAGGTTTTATTACATCTGACTAAATACTTAGGTGAGAATACTCACTCTCACTCAAAGAGAGCTTCCAACATGTGATTTCTAGTGTCCACTAGGTGTTTGGTGTACTTAACTTCGCTGTTGTTTTTAATGATTCTGTTTTCTTACCATGGATAGCTATTCACGGGGGGCGATGAATATATTTATCGATATGCTTTCTGTACACCTTAACTATCTCATAGTTAGGATGCAGGAAGAAAACACTGATCTAGGGGTGCATGACCTCCCATAGGGAACCTCCAAATGATACAGGGAAAAGCGATCCCCAACCTGAAAAGTACCTGGGATGAGTTTGTGTTCTCTAAAACCAAAGAATGAATTTTAGGAACAAACGGAGGCAATGAGCAGAACCTATTTATTGAGGGAAAGAAAGCTTCTGTCCAAGAGAGGGACAGGAGGCAGGTCCTGAGTGGGTGTCCCCCAGAAGCTGTCTCTTCCAGGGACTTTTATAGAGAAGACATGGGAACTCGCTTAGGTGGGTATGAGGTGGGACAAAGACTATGGCCAACCAATGAGATTACAAGCACCGTTGCTCAGGTAAAATTGGTTAACATCGGGATCTAATGGGAAGGCAAGCCACATAGCAAGGGCGCAAGAACACCACCTATTGAGCCTGGGCTCCTGACTCTTTCCAGGGTCTTTTAAAGTGATTGATACTTATTTAGCAGATCAATCCCTGATGCCCATCCTTAAGGAAGTATGTGGCTGCTTCTGTTTGCTCTTGTCTTGAGACCTGGCCCATGGTGGAGGAGTCTCTGTCTTTAGTTGGAAAGTCACCTTGTCTTCCATGTCGTCCTTGAGGGCCTGGGCCTGTCTGACTGCCTATAACATTTCTATCTAATTCAGCTGCCTACAACATTAGCAGACTGTATAGAAGATGAATGATGTTTGTATGAAGCAAAATGGTTAAGGTCCATCGTAGAAATCCAGAACCGATGAGGGTGCAGCAAGAGGCAGCATGCTGGGGCCATTGAGATAGCTCAACAGTCCGAAGTGCGTGCTTAGGCAACTTTAGGGACCGTAGTTCGATCCCCAGCACCACATGCTGTGCCAGGCCCACCCCCAGGGCAGGCTGAGCCAACCATAACATAAAGTAAAAAAAAAAAAAAAGAAGCTGGACATGGTGGCACACATCTGTAATACCAGCACTTGGGAGGCTGAGGCAGGAAGATCAGTGCGAGTTCAAGGCCAGCCTGGTTTATAAAAGTGAGTTCAAGGCCAGCCTGAACTGTATAGTGAGACCCTGTCTCAAAAACACACACACAAAAAAAAAAAAAAAAAAAAAAAAAAAAAAAAAAAAAAAAAAAAAAAAAAAAAAAAAAAAAAAAAAAAAAAAAAAAAATAGAGGCAGCACGCCCTGCGGCCCTATCCTGGAGGCCGAGTAGTCTCAGCTCTTCGCAGTACTGAGCACTTCTAATCAGTCACCTGGCTGTGTGTATCCACCCACAGCCTGTATCAATTAGAGAACACAGTCTCCTCTTATACTTAAAAATAGTGCTTGAAAACCTATAGCACACAATTCCTACATTTTCACATGATGTTAAATTAATATATTTCTGATGGCTGGAAATATAATTACTTATTCAGTCATGCCTTTATTTTTGAAAATGCAATTTCTTTCAGATTTATTTTGCTATTAAAATAGTGTTGCCCTGAGAAACATTGTTCATAAATACTTATGAGCACTTCTGATTCTCGTTGCATGTGTGCTTTTGCTGTGGAACCATTTGTACTTAAGCGTATCGACACTGTAAGGCTCCCAGTACGTAGCGTAGAACTAGTCATGTCCGTTGCATTGTGAAGCACTGGAAACTTCTGGGCATGAGTCACTCCTTAAAGGTCAGAATCATGGGTGTATGACCTTGGTTTTTGATCTCAGAAGATCTATAGACAATTGTATGCAGTAATACTTGTAGCAATCCTTTTGTTTCTAGCCTTCCCAGAGCTGGGATTATAGGTGTGCATAACCAGGCCTGGATTCATTTGTAGGCTCAGTGTGCCCCACGGGTGGGGCTGGTACAGCATGACAGAAGGGGATTGAACCCTGGTCCCTGTGCTTGCCAAAGAGGCGCTTAGTCCTCTGAGCTGTCTTGCTGGCCCAGAGAATAGTGTTGAGAAGGATTATTTTTTTTTTGGTGGGGTGCAGGCTGGCTCAGGCTGCCTTAAGGACAGGTCGGGGGGTGGAGCTGCCATCCTCTGAGCCTGACCAGATTGCCTGTGCAGGCGCTTAAACCACTGAGCTAACCCACAAGCCCTCTGGAAGGACAGTGTTGAATGTAGCAGCCAGGCATAGTTTCACCGTCAGGCAGGTCTGCACTCTTGGGATCTTGGTGCCAGACCTGAACAGTTGGCAGGTCTTGAGAAGCAGCACATCCTGGCAACCCTTCAGCCCATGACCAGGGATAAAGCTATGGTATAGTGCTGAAGGCAGGGTGTTAAAGGGCTTTTCAAAGATGTACTGCATTTACGTCTGCAAACTGGTCAAGCAATGGCCGTGGCTCTTCCAGATGGCTGACACTGACAAAAGATCTACAAAATGCTATACATGGCTTTAAGGTTAATCCTGAGGAGATTTGGCTGACCGTGTCAGATACAAAAGTTACATGTTTTGTTATACAGGTCTCGCTTTAACTTGGCCTTAATCACCTAGCAGAAAAGTTTAACCATAAGGCATAGAAAGTAAAACCAGATTAGTGTGCTGAGCTCTAAAAGGCTCAAGTCAACAGCTTCCAACATTGCCAATTCTGCTGATATAGCCCACTACTATTACGGAATATTGGACTATGTATACAACTACTTTCTCTTAGCTTAATGAGAAGAAATATTTGCACCAATAGTCTTTAGAAAACTTATGTCTGCATCTTGTACTCTGAACAACTACTATGAAGACAATAACAAGCTTTGTATTGATTATTGTGGCTGTCCTACTGATGGGTTTTGAAACTGTCTCATTGATATTTCTTTCTTGTTGAAATTAATAAAATCAAAAAAATACATAAAACTAAAAATCCCATGAAAAAAAGCATCTTAATAAAGCATAATTTTTCAATATCAAAAAGAAGTAGAAGGCAACACAGGAGGGGGGATCTCTAGGAGGCAGGTGGGACAATGACATTACAGCTTGTGTTTACGGGGAAACAAAGGAATGAACCTCCCAGAGCAGAAGTGTCCTGTGCCCCGCTGTGGCTGGGAGGGAGCCCCCAGCTCAGGGGCTTCTTAGAAAGCACAGGGTCTCAGTTGTCTTGGGAACAGAGCAGACACACTCAGCAACACACCATACAGGATCAAACAACCCTGCTTAAAGAGAACTGTCCTGTTATGGATTTGCAATCTGTGACATGTGTCTGCCTTATATTGTAAGTCTTTGCAAGGCTATGCATAGGTGAACTTATAAAGTAAGTTCTTTGAACTTATAAAATGTATTTTAAACTGTGTGTACCAAGCATCTCTGTTCTGCAGTGTAAAGAGAATCAAGGTACTGGAAATGCTAGTCCTTTTGAAGAAGATGGTGCAATAGGAACAGGCGGTAACATCTCTCTCTCTACCTGGAAATTAAGTGCATTAGTGGAACCTTCAGCTGTAGCTGTTGTGGAACTCTGGTTTCTGTTGAAGGACTGCAGGTTGGGCAGGAAGCTGCAGTTAATTTGGGTCCATCTCAGCTCTTAGAACAGAGGCCACTATGCCACCCTGGCAGGGTGTGCACAGATCTCTGGGAAGCCTTCGGGCAGCTGGCAGGGGTAGATAGAAGAAACTGTGCCCTCCCTCTGTCAGGGGCTGTGCTGAGACTGTTGGTTGGTGTTCATTTTTATCAAAGAGATAGACAACAAGGGGGTGGTCACGTTGTGTCGCTTCTAGGACCGCACCCTTGGTTATTGTAGGCCATTCTGCTGTGACAGAATGATGCACAGGGAATTTAAAGGCCAGCACTCCCCTCATTTTTGTTTTCTTTTGGGAGCCATGGTGATGAAGAAATACTGCACTGCATTGAGAAGTCCCCGCACAGGTGAGAGAGGTTAGATAGCGAGCCTGTAGGCGCAGGAAAGGAACAGTCAGCATGGGCGGGAGAAGACCCCAGGCACTCACAGAGGCAATGTGTGCATCTGGGGGCAGAGGCCAAGAAGAGTGAGCACAAACAGACTAGCGTTTGTGCCTTGGGGACTCAGAGGGAGGGGAAAGAGGGCTGGGGACAGAGGGACTATCCAAAGAATAGCTGGAAACTTCCTTCATGCAATGGAAAGCATGAATACAGACACTCAAGAACATAGGCACCTCCAGGTAAGATGAGCTCAGAGACTCATGTGAGACCATATGATCTAATTATTGCAAGAGAAGTTTGAAAGCAACAAGAGAGAAGCAGCTCTCACAGACGAGAGATCTTGGATGAAGTCATGAGTGATATCTGATCAGGAACTTTGGAGATCAGAAAAGACTGGGCATGCATAACCAAAGCATCAAAGAATGAAGTCCATTGACCAGGGTACTTGTATTTGGAAAAAAAAATCCCTGGAAGTACCTCCTCCTCACAAGGAACGGAAACGCTACAGAAAACAGACCAAGCGCTGGAGAGAGGGTGCTGACGCGGTTTAGGTTTAGGAGCTAGTTTATTTACCCCAGCGAGCTTGACTGGGATCGCTCCCAAGGAATCAGAGCCTCTGTCCATGGGGTTTCGGGGCTTCTAAGGGAGCGCAAGCGGAGGAGACACAGAGGCAGACTGGTGTGTTACGGTTGGTTGGAGGATTGAGTGATGTCATGGGTTGCTAAGGCAGTTTCAGTATCTGCGGTTACATCGCAAAGCCACCAGTTAGACAAGCATGAAGGATACAAAGGAAGAGACGTCCCTCATCAGGCGTTCCCAGACAAGTGCATCTGGCCTTGGCAGGCCTTCCTGGAGGCTTCAGATAAATTTTTTAATTTCCCTTTAATGACCAACATGTAATGTGAATGTGTACTAACAAAAAATAACAACAGAGAAAAGGAGAGAAGATGTTCTTAGACCAGCAAAAGCTCATTGCCACCACACCAGCCCTGCAAGACACGTCCTCGGGAGCCACAGGAAAGCTCTCGCCCTCCTGCAGAACTACGCCAAATAAAGATCTCAATACAGGCGAAAGCCGGCTGCTCTCAGTGCAGTGTTAATGTCCCTCACATGATTTGACAGGTCGGTGTGCCAAAAATTACTAGTCTAACTACTAATATTAATGTATTTCTGGTCCCTGACATTACTTTTTGTTTTCCATGCAATTTAACAGACTAATGCACTCAGTAGGGGCACTGGTTTCTGCTGTTATGCACAGAATATATGAAGATGTGAGTTTGCGATATTCATGATTTAAAAGGTGGACACAGACTTTTGAAGGTGCAGCTTTTCTATGTGATTGAATTTAAGCTGTTATACACTAAATTATAATGCTCTAACTTTAGATTTCTCTGGTAACCACAAAGAAATTCACAGAAGGGAACAAGAAAGGACTTTAAGTATTTTACAGTAAATAGTAAACTAAACCCAAAAGAAGATAGCAAAGGTAGGTGGTGGCGGCAAAATTGCAGTAAGTCATGTTGGAAATGTAGCACAAGGCATGCTTTTTTCTGCGTATGTGGGTTTAGTACAGGTCCCATAGGGTCTCACTACGTGGATCAGACTCATAGTGATCTCCTGTTTTCAGCCTCTTGAGTGCTAGGATTGCAGGTGCACGCCACCACGCCCAGTCTCAGTTGCTGTCTGAGCGTGTCCTGGGCGTGGGGCTGGCACGGTGCACTGGGGATCGAACCCTGGCCGCTGCATCTGTCCAAGGAGGTGCTTTAGTCTGCTGAGCTATCTGGCTAGCCCTGAGGCATTCTTTACTAGTACTGTGATGGCTTCACCCCACCAGTCAGAGCTTTAGATTACCAATTAGCAGAATAGGCTCAAAAGCTATCCAAGTATGTGCTGTTTGCCAGAGATTTACTTTAGATCTCAGGGAGCGTGTGTCCAAAGATGGAAACGCACTAAAAGAAAGAATAGAAAGATGTTATGTGCCAATAATAACCATAAAAGAATAAGCAAATACTTGTGCAATGAAGCAAAAGCAACGCAAAGAGAGAAGCTTGTATTTATAATTAATTAAATTAACACATAAGAAAAAACAATCAGCAACCTAATCCCATAAGTTGGGGAACTTGGAAAAGAAGGGCAAACTAAGCCGAGCCGTCACATAAGAAGTCACGACGCCTGGGGAATAGATCGATGAGCCAGACAATAGAACAGTAATAGAAAAAATCCCAGTGAAACCCAAGCGGTATTTTAAAAGAGAAAAACAATATTAATAAACCCTGAGCTGAGACAAAGAATTCTCAAAGTGCTAAAATTAGAAAGCGTGGCAACGTTACTACTCTTTCCATATTAAAAGGATTATAAAAGAGCACTATGAAAATTTCTCCATCAACACTTTGGATAATCCACATAAAATGAACAAATTCATAGAAAAACAAAACCTACCGAGACTAAGGCATGAAGAAAAACAAAATTTGATTAAACTTGTAAACAATAAGATGAGTCAGTCCTCAGAATTTTCCAACAAACAAATCTCCTGGCCTAAAAGCTTTTCTTAAGAATTCTAACAAGCATTTTAAAAAGAATCTACATCGATCCCTGTCAAACCCTTCCAAAATATTTCAGCGAAAAAATTCTTTAACTAGTGTAGTGAGGCCAACATTATCCAGATATTAAGTCAGAAATCCACAGACCTGTATTCTTTATATGCACCAATGCTAAAATTCTCAAGAAAAGTGGGGACAAACTAGGACACAGCATTTGGTAGCATAGAACTGTGAGCAAGTGAGATTTATTCCAGGAGCCCAGGCTTGGCTCTGTGTGTGACAGTCGCCACCGCTGCCCACCACATTAGCAACAGATGGCTTGCTCTAATAGCGGCAGAAAATATCTAACAAAACTTAACCTAGGCTTACATTAAAAGCACTCAATAACTGAGGGACAGAGGACACACCCTCAGGGGACACTCTGCATGCTTTCATAGATAATCCATGCATGGGAAACATCGTGCAAACATCAGATGCAGGGACAAGAAACCAGAAGGTTTCCTCTCAGGTCAGGAGCAATGCTGGGATGCCAGCCTCGCTGCTTCCGCTCAGTACAGTGCAGCAAGTTCTAGCCAGAGCAGCCAGGAGGTAAGTGACCTCCACATTGGAAAGGAACTAAAATTACCTGCAGGTGACCTGATTTTATATGTCAGAAGTCCTTAAGAGTCCACAAAAGTTGTTGAGAGGCAGGAAGACATAGTGATAAGAACTTGGGTTTTGCGGCCAGATTGCTTGGTCAAACTCTCCACTTAACTTGGCATGTATAAATAACCTAAGGAACTAATCAATTGCTTTGATATCTGAAGCTCTGAAAAACCATTTACTGAAAACTGAAGACTATCATTTTGGCTGTAGATCAGGCTCCCTGCCTGGTAACCCATTATATTAGCTCTTGATCTCCTCAGAGATTAAGGTTATGAAACTCTACATGTTAGAAGAGAAGTCATACTTACCTAAAAAGAACACATTTCAGGATAAAATTGAACCTTTCCCTAACCAAAAAAAAAAAAAAAAAAAAAAAAAATTTCCACAACAATATTCAATAATATTTTTCACTATTTGGATGAGCCTATCTACATTCTGGCAGGAACATAGTATACCAAAATGAGAGTTTATCATCTAAACTTTGAAATAAAATTGTCTTACTCCCATTTCTAAAATTTATATGCCATATACTCAAAAGTCCCATATATGATAATGTTTGTTCATGAATAAGAGTAATTAATAAAGCGTTTAATTTCTAAAAAAAAAAAAGAGTCCACAAAAGTTATAAACTAATACATGAGTTAAAGCTGTAATATACCATTCAAAATGCAAGAGTGAGCTCTATTTCTAGGTCCTAACAATGAACAATCTGAAAGGAAATTACAAGCGCAAGTCCATTTGCAACAGTATGAAAAAAGAATAAAATACATGGGGATTGACATAAAGAAGCTGATCTAAATTACTGACAGATATTAAACAATGTGCAAGCAACTGGAAACGCACCCCATGTGGAGAGAGAGGAAGATCAGTGTTTCTAGGGTGTTGGCCATACCCGGAGAAATCTTACAAATTCAACACAGTCTTTATCACCGTCCTGTGACTGCTGCAGAAATAGCAAGCTCATTGACAAATTTAGATGGAATCTCAAGACACTCTGAAGAGCCAAAACACCTTGTAAAAGAAGAGAAAACTGGGGGCCATCACATGTCCCCGCTTCAAAATGCACTGCACACTCCAGGAGATCCAAATACTATGACAGAGGTGCCAAGACAGGCATGTGGACCAAGCAAGCAGGAGAGGGGTCCGGAGAGAACCCACATGTGGGATCAAATGACTTCTGACAAGGGTTCCGAAACCACTCAGAAGGGAGAGGGTAATATTTTTTCTAAACAATCCTTAGGGAACTGGCTATTGGCTTAAAAAGCCACAAAGTTGGGCCCTTCCTCACTCCGAGCTTTACTCTGTGTATGTCAGAAGCCTTGCAGGTTCAGGTCTGACCCACAGCTCACTTAGCCTCTCTGGTTTAATATTTGTATCTGGACATAGATTCCAGTTTGCCAGGGGCTGGGTAAGGTGGCCAGGGGTGAAGTGTAAGTAGGTCTAGAGTCCAGTTCTGCAAGATAACGAGTTCTGGAGCTGAATGTGATAATGGCTGCATTGCATTATGAATACCTAAGAAAACACTGAACCATAGGCTACCAATGGTTAATTAAGACGGCAAATTTGATATCTTGTGCATTTTAGCACAATCAAAATGACTGGAAAGAAACCACAAGGATGCCACCTCAAATCCCTACAAATGAAATTCAGAAAATAATGCAGATTGGAAAGGATGTGGGGAAATTCTTGCCTACTGCTGGGAGAAATGAAAAGTTATGCAGCTGCCTTAGAGACGGCTTGGCCACTCCCCAGCGCTTAATTAGAATTCCCTTATGATGTGTTCCTAAGTAAACATCACAGATTACTGAAAGCAAATGTTCGCAGAAAACATGCACAAACACTTCAGCAGCATTGCGCATCACAGCCCCAAAGCAGGGCTCGATCTAAATGTTGGCAGCCACTGAAGGCATGAATAGAATGTGTCACGCAGAGGAATGAAGGACCGATGTGCACGGCGATGGCCACGGGACACGCTTGGCAATGCCACGCTGGGTGAAAGGAGTTGGTCACAAAAGGCGGCACCGCTCGTACTTCTTTGTACATGTCATGCCTGGAGCAGGCAAATCTACAGGGGAAGAAAGTCATTTACCAGGACCAAGAGCTTGGAGTGGGGCATGGGGACTGTTGGTGCTGTGGGCTGTGGAGTGTGTGTGTGTGTGTGTGTGTGCGCGCGCGCGCACGTGTGTGTGCGTGCATGCCTGATGACAACATTCCAGCGCTGACTCTGTGGGGATAGCATTATGGATCTGTGAACACCCCGAAAGCCAGAGAATTGTACCCTTGGATGAATGTGTGGCAGACGAATGTCCAAGTGTCATAAAATTACAATGAATCCCTAAATAAAAGGAAAATTTATTACAATAGAAGACAGATTGTCCCAAGTCCGTCTCTAAGTCCCCCTGCATCACGCCCGACAGCTTTGTCATCGCTTCTGCCACTTCCTGAGCCCTCCTGAAGCCCTGCGCTATCTCTGTAGCTGTGCAGCTATAGGTGGCTGTCTGTCCTGAACTGATCTGAAATGCTTAGAATGATTTTGTCCAATAAAAGCCCCGCAGTGTGTCTTCAGCCTCCTTATTCACAGACCTGGTACTGTGAAGCTTCTCTAGCTCTGTCCCTGAGTCAAAAGTGATCACAAACGGCAAATGCTTTGAGTTGATTCAGGACACAGAGGGTCACCGTGACAGTGCCACCGCAGAAGCCCCTGAAAGGACTCCAGAGCCGCTTCTTAAAGTGACAAGAAGAAGGGACAAGTGCCTCCACACCGAGGGGGCGGCCTTGGCAGGGGATGGGTGGCAACAACGTAGCTTTTACTATGAAATTATTTAATCATTCACCATGGTATCTGATCACGTGTATATGACAATAATGCTGTTATTTTGAAAATACCAGCAGTTTGTATGTGTTAGTAACAAATATGTAAATTCTACTCTATAGGTTCCTGTCATTCTTCATCAAATTCAGAAGTACTCTACGTAACAGGTGTGTTTTGCAATAGTATTAACAGCTCAAAGCACTTAACAATGAAGGCACAGGACATTCAGAGAACTCAGGGCAGCCTTTCGGGGCCCTCTTTCCTTTGCCTGTCACACTTGTCTGTATTTCTACCAAAGCATGAGCCTTGTGGCACTGAACCCTCTGCTTCTTGCCCTGGGGATTTTAACTCTTGGTCTCTGCCCCACAGAGTTCCTGGTGGGCAGATTGACATGGTGTTTGAGCATGATAGAGAGGTACAGATACAGGGTGGCCCCCAAAGTCAGTATAGTGCACTGGCAGGACCACGGGGTGAAATCGAAAGGCCCTTCCTTCAGGCCAGCTCCGTCTAAAGCACAGCACCATGGGTCTCCGCCTGTCCAGACCTCCACTGCTCCCTGGAGGAGCTGCCACCCCACATTTGCAAGAGAGCCACACATTTCGTGTGTCACCAACCAAAAGAAAATCTGAAGGGAAGGCTTAACCAGCGGGTTCACATATTTTCCTTGATGCCTACAAGCTCTTTCAGTGCAATAGAACTGGCCTTTATCGCGTGAGTGGGAGAGCTGACTACCCTGGCACCCCCAAGCCAGCGCTTGTTGAGAGTGCCACCAAACTGATCATGATTCATGGATGAATCAGGGCTGGGCGTTTGGAGGACGATCTGTGGAAAGCGATCTGTTTCCCCGTTGAGTTGGTTCACATTCTGTTGTGGTTTCGAAGCTTTTTACAAAGAAAATATTGTTAGCTCCAGTTCTCTGCTATCCATATCCAAGTCTTTTTTTTTTTTTTTAAGGGTCTACAGAGTGTTCAGGGTCTCACTACTAGATCAGACTCAGAGTGATCTGCCTGTTTACAGCCTCCCAAGAGCTGGGGTTACAGGAGTGCACGGCCATGCCCAGTCTCAATTGCCATCTCAGCATGCCCTCGGGGTGAGGCCAGCATGGCAGGCGCAGGGATCGAACCCTGGCCCTTGTGCCTTCTTGCAGGCACTTTAATTCACTGAGCTATTTGGCTGGCCCTTTTATATTCAACTTTTGTAACTTCTCATTATGAGTGAAAGCCTGGAGTGAGACCTTGGCCTTCACAGACCTGCCTTTCCTGGAATAGGTCAGCCTGGGTGGTGGATATCTGGCAGGTCACACCCCTTCCCGGAGGGTCTGTTAGCTGAGGCCTGCAGAGCTACAGAGCCTGCGAGAGAGGGTGGCGGCATCCAGGGTGAGCCCCACAGGTACCATGGAGGTGGGGGCTGCAGGGTCCAGGTGGCAGCCAGCTGAGGGTGCGGTGTGCTCCCGCAGGGCTGCTGCTCCTCAGCACATTGGGGGACCTCCCCTTGCCTCCCTCATCCCAGCTCCTGGAGAAGGCTGGGGTTGTGCAGACTTACCCTGGAGCAGGGTGTGGCCCTGCTGTGTGCTCAGGCCTGTCCGCCTCATGCCTCATCCTCTGCTCCCCTTCCCCCCAGCTGTCCCTTGGCGCTTTGCCACCCACACAGTGGGTATCCTGGCTTTCTTTTGCAATCTGAGGGACACTCCTGACCTGCCTGTCCTTTGTTTCCTGAGCTGAGCAAGGTTGTTAGGTTGAGGCCCAGGGTGTAGCTCCTCTCCCAGTCCTGGCCCTCCACTGGCTGCTGACACAGGGTCCTCCGGCTTCTGGGCAGCTGTGTTCGGGAAAGGCCTTCCCCGGTCCACCAGCTCAGGGATCTGGTGCAGCGTGGGCTCCCTTGGGCTGTAGCCACACCCCTGCAGTCCGACGCTGTCTTCTTCAGTATCTTCCTGTGCACGCCTGTGTCTCTGTTTTCTCTTCCTACAAGGACACCAGTGTGTGTATGCTGTGACAAAGAGCCCAAGCTGGGTCGAGAGGGGCATCCAGCACTCTTTTACCAGGACCCCAAGCTCTCTGGAGACGAGCCTAGGTGCCCTGTGCTGAGACAGGGATTTCAGTGGCATTTGCTATCACGGGGGCCTGTAGCCTGGTGCTCCTTCCCCTGGGCCACAGCTCATGTGCTGCACAGGCGAAGGGAGCCCAGCTTTCTTCCCCGGGGACCACCTGGGGCCAGTCTGCACAGCTTGCCCCTGGTAACAGGAAGTGCTTCTGCGTCAGCCAGTTAAGTGCAAATATTTTTCCTACCAGGCCCCCTATGTATCAGGTGTGAGAGGAGCCCCGTGTTTTTGATGAAGGGTGAGCTGGGGCTGGATGAACCCGAGGTACGAGGAGGCAAGAGACTGACAGGGCTGAACAGAAATTATTTTTATTAAAATCATGGGTTAATTTGTGTGTATGCATCTGGTGTTGGATGCAGAGATAATGCGATGCTGTTTGCTTCCCGATGTTTGCTGGGTGGGAGGAATTTACAGGTGCTGGAAAAGACGCCGCTGGGACCTGGGACAACCTGGGGGGGCTATGGTGGCTGGGAGGGGGGCGCTGCTTTAGTTAGGGGTCTCCTGATGACACCTTCTATGGACAGTCTTCAAAATAGGTCCTTGGGGCCATTGCAGCCCTGAGTGTCCCCCAGTTAGGGTTCACCGAAGCCAGGCGGGACAACCCGTGTCTGTCTGAGGCTCAGAGTTACTATAAATCACAGTACGATAGTACTGTTTAAGCCACAACTAATATTGTTTAGACAAGATATCAGGTCTTCACCTTGTCCTGTGAATAACCACTATGAGGACAAGATGGATAGACAGTGTATTCGTTATTGTAAATGCCCTACTAACCTGTTTTGAAACTGTTTCATTGCTATTTTCTCTTTAAAATTAATAAAAATTAAAAATAATAAATAAAATAATGTGCATAATCTAAGATGTATTAAACCACAGTGTTTGAAGTTCCCACTGGAGTGTCTGGGCATGAGCTGCAGGAATTCTCTCCTCCGCTAGGACATAGAGGCAGCAGAAGTTTATTTAACGGCACCTGCATTTTCTCATTTTTAGAGAAGTAATGCCTTATAAACAGCAGATTTTACTGGACAACTCAGCCACAGAAATGTCAAGCCTAGGGAGAGGGGCCGGTGAGTCAAGGTCCGGTTTTCTCCGGAGTCGGCCTGAATGTTGCCAACCGAGTTGAAACACGGTTCTCTTTTCCTTGTAACAGTTGGCTCCATGGCCCACAGGCACCCTCGGCCGGTCCTTACAGGGCACCCTCAGCCCAGGGAAGAGGAGTTTGTGAATTCTTTTGTGTTGCAAACAAATAAAAAATGTCTCCTGGGAAATTTGACTTATTTTAAATTTAGTTTTAAAGAGGCGTTAAAAGCAATATATTAAAAAAATAAAATAAAATAAAAAGTAATATATTTTGTGCAAGACTCCCCAGGGGATGAACTTTATGTGGTAGTGCTGTATTTTACATTGCCAGCAGGTATTAACATCAACTGGGAATTAAAAGGTTTGGTTTTGTTCTTTTATCAAAGGGGAATGGGTAGCTCTAATTCTATCCAGGAGGAAGGAAGCTAAGAACCTGCGTAAGGCTCCAAATGGCTGGTGCAAGCATCACGGCTTTCAGGTGGGCGAAATGCCCCAGCGGACCAGGAGTTCCTATAATGAATGCTGTGCGGCAGATACAGTTTCAAGCGAGCACAAGCCTTCAGGCTCAGAGTCTAACACAGGCCTGACATTCGAGTCCTGTCTTCTGGAAGAGAGCCCTGACGTCCACCCAACTTCCAGTAACAATGTTTTTGCAGATCAATTTAATAATGATGGGTTTCAATTTCCTTCATATTTTTGTTTTTGGCATTAAAATACTAGTTTTAGCATAAGAGCATGAGTCAGAGGAATAAGCAGCTCTCAAGAAAGGAGGACAAACACAGCTCTTGGTTTTAAGGTATTGCAGTTGCTGGATCCCGTCTTTAACCCTTGCCTCCGCTGTCCATCTTCTGCTCTGGTGCACGCCTCTCGATCCACAGCCCCATCGCATGGGAGCTTCTCCTAGCGCACAGCTCTGACTGCTTGGTCTTTCTAGACGGCTGCTGGAAGGCTCCTCAGTGTACCCCAGCACAATTAGGTCCCCCAGTTTTCACTTGAGGATGAAAAATTATTCAAAGGGGAAAGGTCTCATGAAGCAAAAGTTTGAGGCCCATGTCTAAATCAGAAGATCCGATTTGTTCACGGTGGAAGTTTCAACATAGCCTGGCCTTGACTATTCCCGTGAAGAGACATAGGTACACACCTATATCCATGCATACACATGCGGACGTGATGTGCACACACAGGCACATACATCCATGCATGAATGCACAGAATTTGTTGTTAACCAACGAGATTTTACCTACCTTTACATACCTTCCAGTTTGCCTTCTATTTCAGGGGCAAGAATAAGCTTCAGATATCCAGGAAGCCCCCAACCCGTGGAGTGCATCTGGGGACAGAGAGCTGCATGCTCATGGCTGTGGTGGGTGCAGTCCTCAAGTCTGGGCACAGGCAGTTCCTCTCATGGATGTGTGGGAATCAGTGCCTCTGTCCCGAGCCAGAGGCAAACATGCATTGGACAACCCTCATGGCTATGGCCGCAGACTAAGTGAGTTATCCTGGAGTGATGGGGGTACACCCACACCAACTTCCCTGGGGCTATCTGGTGACTGTGGCCCCCCAGGAAAAGTGGAAGTGTGGGCTACAGAACGTGGATGGGGCAAGGCACGTCCTCCCTCGGTGCCTCGATCGATTCCGCGCATGCTGCCCTGGGTCCTGTGTTTCTCTGACCGCAGAATCCCATTGTACGTGGGAGGTCCCACTGGGAGAAGATCTCTGCTTCCTCGTGCCCCAGAATCTGTCCAATCTGGTGAAATTCACAGAGAAGTCATTAGGGTTTGGTCTCCCCAAGACATGGTAGGAATGACTTTCCCTGAGTCCTTCATGAATTTCACAGGTAGCTCTGAAGAGCAGGTTGCCTGAGTGTGCAGACAAGGTACAGAAGGGCTCTTCCCAAGACAGCAAGCTGGAGCACCATTCAGTGTGGCAACAGACCTTCTGAGGCCAGCTCCTGTTGCTCTGCAGGCCTACCTTGGGCCAGGCCCTGTGCAGTTTTCCCAGCACATGGATGAGATGTAGGCCCAAAAGTGAGGATGAGTTTCCAGAGCCCAAAGCAAGAATTCCTGTTTAGACAGCGATGCTCTGACTAGAAAGGCCAGGCACCTTTAGTGTGGAAACTGTTGGGGAGGAGTCTCGAGGCTATGGCAGTCCTACATTTAAAAATAATTCCAATTGTGTACGTTAACATCCGCATGTTAATATGGTAAATCCTAGCTAGCTAAACTTAGCTTTGGAAAAACAAGCTGACAACATAGAGATGGTTTTATTTATTTGACTATTATTATTTTTTTCAGAAAGTACACAAATCCTGGCTTTTCCTTTGGAGTGACAGGGTTCTACTTCAGCTAATGTGCATTTCGTCGAACCTGTGAATTTCCCAACTGTCTCGCCGTTCTATGCTAGGTGGCTCTAGCCATTTAGTGTCCTTTGAGAAGGGCCAAGCAGGTGCCCTGGAAAACCCAAAGTCCATGGCCCGGTGGCTTCCCCTTCCTGGTCCGCAGCCTTGGTTCAGAACTTTAAGATATGCGTGTAGAATCATATCCCACAGCCTTGGAACCATCCTAAATTAAAGTCGTGTCTCTGTTTCCATTGTAAACCTCATTGTTTTCTTGGTTTGACAGGGGTCCAGGCGTACTGGTCTAAGTCTTGGCAAGTGTGTCAAATAGTTCTAACAGATGTTGAGTGGTCCCTCCTCCTGAGTGCTCTGAGTAAATGTGCGCTGCAGGAAGCGGCAAAGCCCCTGGTGGGGAGCCAAGAGCTCCGAAGGGGGGGACAGGCTGTGCCACGCCCGCGTAGATTACTAACCCGATGAGCATGTGAACACACACACAGCGGCCATGCTTCCTCTCTGCTCCCCAGCCCCCCTTTGAGTTCGGTTTCCTTCTGGACCTTGACACCTCACTGAGGCACAGAGCTCCTCAGAATCTCTGTGGATAGAGGGCATCCACTGGCCATGTTTTCGTCTATTCATACCTTTGCCTGAGGAAATAGGAGAAGCGCATAGACAGGTTGGACACGCACTCTCTGTGCTCCTGAGGACAATGCGCCCCCCTACCTGGTGGGTCACCCAGAGCCTGCCCCCTCCCTGCCGGCCGTCTGTCATCTCTTTCACACTCTGGATTTCTTTTCTTTTCTTTCTTTTTTTTTTTTTTTTTCCTAAAACACTTTGGAAGTCCCTGAAAATCTCCTCTGCTCCCTCCACAGAGCTCTGTAGCTCCTCTTCTTCCTGTAATTAAGGTCTTTTTCTTTTCCCTGTAATTAAAAGTGTGAATTTCAAGATAATTTTTTCAATTATTCTTTCCTTGGCACCTTGGATGTATTTAATTAGTCCTATAACCGAGGAATGGGTGTGTGTTGTTGGCAACTAATTTTATACTTCACCACTTAATGGGCACAGTTAGGGTGTATGGAGTTAGTTTAGGAAGGCAATTACCTCCAGCTCCCATTTCTAGGTAACGCCATCTGAAGGAACCGTGCTTGATGACAAAAATGCGTTATAATTCGTGGTACCCAGGAGAGCAGCCGTGGCCACCTGCAGCTGCGTGGAGCTTACGGCCCCTCGCACGGCTGCACACACTTGTCCAGCGGACGAGTCTCTGCTCAGGACTCAGGAGCCCTAGAAGGGTTGGGACTTACATTGCTACAGCCCTTGGCAGGTTGTGCAGACAGAGGACTGCTGAGCAGTCCTGGTGCCCAGTTCTGGCACTTGTGTCTGCATGCTGATTGGTGTGTGTGTGTGTGTGTGTGTGTGTGTGTGTGTGTGTGTGGCCTGGCAGCACCTGGACTGGGGTAGGAGGGCAGGGCTGGGAGGTGTGGGTGACGAACTGCAGAGTGTGTTCCTGACTGAGAGCTTCCCGAGCAGCACCGATCGCCCCACCGTGCTGTGCTTGGGCGCCAGCGATAGCGCTGGGGTGGGTGGCAGGGGCAGCCACTGGTCCGTGTCAGAGCACGGGAAGAGAATTCCCTGGAGCAGATTCCATGCCCAGGCTATCGCAGAGCATATGCACGGGCTGTCAAAAAATTCCAAGCATCTCGCTGCACATGCAAACCAAGGGGAAGGGAGGGAGCCCGTTCCATTGTGCGGCCCCTGCCTCCTCCGAGGCAGCTGCAAGGCTGCAGAGAATGGCGGCGGCAGGCCCCTGGAGCCCATTCTGCACATCTTGGCCCAGTTTCCTCCCCAGGGTGGGTGGCCAAGTGTGGATACCTGGAGCTCATGTGTGGGGAGAGGACCAGCCCAGCTCTCCGTCATGGTCATATTGGAGCAGGTGGACACATGGCTCTGTGAGCTTCTCGCCCCTGTGACTGCACCCCAGGCCTTCACCCCAATGACATTCACCTCTGTGCTTGTCTCTGGCCCTTGAGCTATTAGAAGCTTTCAGCCCTTTTTACCACGCAGACAGTACAGAAATTTCCTTTCTCAGATTTCTCCTACCAGGAGGTAAGTGGCAGTATCCAAGAGTGGTGGTGAGGCTGCTCCTACTGCCTTGTCCTCTTCCTGGGTCCCTGTTTGCCTGCTCAGCCACCAACTGCTGCCTCCTAGAGGGAGACACAGGGCTCTCGAGTCTGCCCCCTGGGAGCACCCCACCTTCAGCCTCACGCAGAGCGGAGGCCTCCAGAGGAGCCAGTCTTGCCTGGTGTCTGGTCAGAAAGCCCGTGGTGCACACCTGTAATCCCAGCAGGCTGAGAGGCTGAGGCAGGATGACTGCAAGTATAATCCTGGCCCAGGCAACTCAGTGTCTCGGATGTTGTTTCAAAAGGGTGTTTTAACAAGGCTTCGGGACAGCTCAGAGCAAAGCCTCTAGGAATATAAAGAAAAAAGAAAGAAGAGCTTTGTGGGAAGCACTGCTCACTAGCAGAGGACACCCCAATCGTTCAGGAAACTCAGAGAGCCAGCCTTCCCGGGAGGTAATCACTGTGAGGCACAGAGATGTTTCGGGTGCAGGCCCTGCCTGGGCCTGAATGGCGGCATCCTGCATCAGGACCAACACGCCTGACCTCTGCGTAGAGACCAGAAAACCCCGTCCGCACAGACACATTCCTGCAAGAAATAAAGGCAGACACACCCAGACGTGAGACTTCACGGGCAGCGCACCCCGCGCTCCTGGCTGGCCTCTCATCCCAGGTCGGGGGCCGCAGAGGGGCCTCACCACGCATCTCGAGTGTGGTTTCCAGCAAGGATTGGCCCTTCTGCTTCCTGTTCTAATCTGCACTTGTGGCTGCAGGGGCAGTGAGGGTTATGCAACACGATCTCACCGAGGTTTGGCCACGAAGCAAACCGTGTCTCAGCTTTTGGCTCTCCTCACCCCGCTTTCCAGGTTACTGTGATATTTTCTAACATGTATTTTAGTGTAATTTGTTATAAACGCTTTGAAATGAGCAGGGGCCGTTAGAAAGGCAACTCGGCTGGACACCCTTGACATGTCACCTCATTTGCTGTCCCAGGAAGCAGCGGGCATCTATTGCTTGGCTAAGCTGCCTCAGAAAATACTGAGGCCAATCGGGAGTGCATGAATTGTAAGGCATAGAAAATAGAGCTGCTTGTTGAACAGGGGCCACTGGGGCTGGAGTGCCAGCTCCAGTTCAGGACTGCACGGGGCTTCCCTGACCTGCTTGCTGAAGACAGAGGACCACACCACCAGCATGAAGAAGAAAAGTTGATGTCACCTACAGGAGAGCTTCTTAGGAAGAACTTGGAATAACAAAGCTTTTATTGAGTCTGAAACATCTGTAAGTTTCAAGCAATGTATAGCCCAAGAGTTTCCTTGAATTATCTCCAAGATAATTAATATTGAAATTAATATTGATGCAAAGATAGGGAAGGAAAATAAATACAAGAGAAATGTTTTGGGAAGGAAGAGGAGATTTGCAGAGTGAGAGGCGCAGCCAGCCACAGGCCTGTACCGGCTGTGGGCCGGGCTCCGGCTGCTTGCTTGCTGGGCTGAGGTGGAGGAAGAAGCTGGGAGTTCTAGGATGTCAGAGTTGGGCAGGGTCCCTGGTGCCTGTCTAGGAATGCACTTACAAGAGATGTTACACACACTACCCCAGCGATAAAAGCAGCACGTACAGAAAGCAGCATGGCTGAGGGCTTTGGGCCTGATGTTCACCTGTTAGACCCCCGTCCCTGGTTGCTCCACAAGGCGGCTGGGTTCCCATTGCATGTGTTCCCAAGGGTCTCCTTTGGTCCCCAGACAGATGGAAAATCTCCCTGTGTCTGTCTAGAGGAGAGTCGCCCTCCAGCCCCTGCCTTGGCCTGTTCCCCGCCTCCAAGTGTCTGCCCTGACCACCTTGCTGCTGGCCATCTGCTCCAACTACTCGGGGGCAGGGCAGTCTTTCCTTCTGGGCTCTCTCATCTTCTGATGCTTCACTACAGTCCTTTTCTTCCTTTCTGGACTTTCCAGCTCCCTTTTTGTGCTGTGCTTCTGAGTCTCTTTGGAAGTGATTGTAAACAGAGGCTTGCTTAGTGCCTATGTGATAAATTGGAATCTTTATGAGCCTGGAAAAGCAGGCTTGAGGTGGCGCCATGAGCCCGGCAGTTGGGGCGGCAGGCGGGTCTGCACAGCAGAGCCCTATAGATGTCTCCTTATCTGTTCTACACATTTCTCCAGAGCTTTTCATTGTGTTTCAACAATCATTTTTGTGAGACAGCTATTGTTATTATTCTCCCTATTTGTTTTTCATTTATGTGTTTGGTACAGAGTCTCACAATGCAGCTCAGACTTGTAGTGATCCTCTTGTTTTCAGCCTCCCCAGCGCTGGGATTAAGGGTGTGCACTGCCATGCCTGGAGTCGGTTGCCGGCTCAGTGGGCCCTCAGGGTAGGGCCAGTGCAGCATGTGGAGCTGAGGCTTGAACCCTGGCCCCTGTGCTTGCCAAAGCAGTGCTTTAGTCCCCTGAGCTATCTTACTGGCCCCTATCCTCTCCATTTTTAAGAACCATAGCTCCTCAGGCTGGTGAGGTCTAGGCACACAGCTAACAGCCTCTTCCAAAGTCAAGGCCAATTACTTTGACCTGGAGTCCTGTGTCACTGTACTGAGCACAGGGCCCCTGCCCAGCAGGACCTGTGGCTTTCCTCTGATCCTCTCTGTCCTGGAGTCCTACAGGTCCCAACAGGTACAGTGCCAAGGTAGACAGAGGCCGGCTTGCTCCTGGGGATGCTTGCTGCTCCACCCCCCATTCCCCGCTCATCTTTAGATAAGAAGATGAGGATGCATGCAGCCGTCTTCCCGGAGACCAAGTCCTCCTGTGGACAGTGCCTGGCCACTGAGGTGGCCGCGCCACAGGGTGCACATGTCGGGATGCAGGTTCCCCAGGCACTGGTGCTAACCTTTATCCTAGTTCCCCTGGATCTCTGGGTGACCTGTGGCAGGTGGGCGATGTTGTCACTCCCTAGGGATGAGCGGACTCCGTCTTGGGGAGACTGTGGATGCGAAGAAGGACGAGCGAGCTCTGATCTCAGCCTGTCCCTTTGGAGCCTAGCAGGCTGCTGGCTGTGCTAGCTTGCTGATGACCTGCCTAAGAGCAGAGACTGCCGAGTTCTTATCCGACTGGCGGTCAACATCCTCAGACACGGCACTTTGTCCTACTTTATTCAAAAGAAATTTTGTCAGTCAGCTTTCCTTTGCTGTGGCAAAACACCCCAAAAAGCCAATGTGCAGTAAGGGGAGCTGTGCTGTCGACTCCTAGGCCTGGGGCTGCGGGCCTCTGTTACTTGGTCCATGTCATTGGCCTGCGATGTGGCAGAAGGTCTTGGGTGAGGAGGCGGAGGGGGCACCACTGATACATAGAGGAAGTGACCAGGGAGGGCGGGAGAGGCCCTTGCTCATGGCCCTGGGAGGGGTGCGCCCCACTCACCTCTGTTCATCCCACAAAGCCTCACCCACTGAAGCCCCACCGCCTCCCAGCGGTGCTGTCCTGGGAACCAAGCCTTGGATACATGGCCTTTGGGGACGCTTGAGAAGCAAACCCGCTAGCTGTGGAGTGCACTGGCGTCACTGGCGTACCATGAGAGTGTGTGAGCTGGGATTTTCTAGTCGGAGGAAAGAGACCCCGTCACTGCCCTTTCTGCTGCCATTTTATGGCTGCACGCAGGCACTGCCAAGAGGGACCCTGAGGGTCCCCTCAGAAGGACCTTGGCTCAATATCTGTGGGCCAGCCACCAACATGGCCATATATCAAGGCTCTTAAAAATGCCTCTCCCACCTCTCAGTGCTGTTGGCTCTTCCCCCTCAGCTGATCGGCTTGGCTGCTGGGATTCCCACTCACCCACCCCTCATTGGGCCTTCTCTAGCTTTCGGCCCCTGGTCAATCCTTTCCAGCACCATGCTTGCCTGCCAGGTTGTGGCTATGACCACTGCTCCACTGTTCACTGCCCTGGGACACCAGGCTGGGTGAGCACAGGGCCTCCTCCTCGGGGCCCAGGGGTACCTCTTGTAGGCAATCGTCACAGGGCTGGTGAGCTGGGAGTGTCCAGAAGGGTGGCCCTGACTTGCAAGCCAATTTGGAAAGGTGAGACTGATTCTTAACGAACACGTGGGACAGTGGAGGTGAAGGTGCGGAGCGAAGATGTGTGTAACGCAGAGAGAGACGGAGACTGCCCCAGAGGCGGGGGAGGGGGGGGGAGTCATCCTGCAGCAGTGTTTAAGCTTGGGATCCCACAGGCTCTGAAAACCAGTTCTCAGGTTTGGGTCCTGGGTTTTCCTGACATCCAGAAAATCTAGTCTTTCCAAGGGAGAGGACAGGCGTGTTCTTGAAGAAAATCTTAGACTTTGTTGCACTGTGGAGAATTGGCATTCCTGGAGCTGCCGGCTGGGCCAGGGAGCCAGGCTGCCCCCATCCACAGTCCTCGGTGCTCCTTTCTTGCAAGCTTCCCTGTCCGGGCCTGCTGCCTGCTGCCTGCTGCCTGCTGCCTGCTGCCTGCTGCCTGCTGCCTCCTGCCTGCTGCCTGCTGCCTGCTCCTGGGCTGTCAGTGGCGAGACTGTCCAATCTTCCCCCCGTTTTCCTGTCCTATGGTTATATGATCAGAAAGTCTCTCCAGTCACTGTTTAAACCTGTTTCCCTCCTAATTTGGCTTGGTTTTAAACTCTTTCTTTTGGATTAAGCTCAGGCATTCATTTTGAAAAATGTAGGCTGTTTTACATTGTATTGGACCCCTGGCGCTCCCAGCTCCCCCTTGCCTGAGACCATCTGCCTCCAAGGGGTCCCAGCATTCTGTGCTCCCCACACTGGCCCTAGCATCTGTGCAAACAGCCTTGGGCGGGGCCAGGGAGAAGAGCTCTGGGAGACCCTTGTCCTGCAAAGCCACCCAGGGATTTTCTCTCTGTCTCTCTCTCTAACATAAAAGCTGCTCAAGGCCGAATTGACTTCATTCTAAGTTTGGCAAAGTGCTTTCTTCTTTCTTTCTGCCACACAAGAGGTTGTACCCAGGACTTTCACACCAAGCCGCATCTCCAGACAGTTTTATTATTTTTTTCAGATTTTGAGATAGAGTTTCAGTAATAAGCTGCCCGTGCCAGGCTTGAACTTCTGCCTCTCCTGACTCAGCCAGGATTAAAGGTGTCTCCAACCAGGCCCTGCTGGCACAGGGCTTCCCATCTCAAGCTAGTTGGAAACCCACAAGGAGGCTCTGATGCTGAGTTACAGTCAGTGGACCAAGAATGCTTGTTTTCTTTCATAGACTGTTTTCTAAAGGACACTACTGAGTTACAAAAGCCTACCTTCCTCAGCACTCTGCGTCCCCTGGCATCTAAGCTTTATCCCAAGTGGGGCAGGAGAGGCCAGTGCCGGCAGCGCCCTCTCCCCTTTCTGGGAGTGAATTCTTCACTCCCTGGCTTTGCACAGTGAAGACACCCAGAATCCTCAGCAGGTGCATGAGCGTGTTGGTTAATGGCTGTGCAGATGTAGTGTGTCCTGTGGGAGACGCAGTCATGACGCCGTCTCCCAGGTCGTCTACGTCTGTGTCGCTCCACGGGCTCTCAGGAAGTGCCACTGGCCCAGCTGTGAGCATGAGGTCTTCACCCGAATGCCTCCGTCTGCATCTCCGACAGCAGAGACCCCAGGGCGGCCTGCTGCCCCGCCCCTCCACCTGGTCAGGGATTGATGGTGTGGCCTCTGCTTCCCGCTCCGTTGCTCTGTAAGGTGGTGCTGTGCTGAACCGGTGCTGGCGTTGGTAGTGTGTAAGGGTCCTTCTGAAATTCCTCAGCACCATGCATCCAGGAGTGACATGGACACGACAGCTTTGTGAGAAGGGGACTGAGCTTTCCAAGGTGCCAGGCCAGGGGCGGGGGCCTCGCTGCATAGCTTCCACCTCTTGCAGGCAGTGAAGCAACTGTCCTTGAGGTTCTTCCGTGTCAGGAGTTGGGATGTATTGTTCTGTGCATTGAGATACACACACACATGCACACACACACACACAAACATGCCATCACCACCACCACTCATGCAGACACGACGGCACACAGCTGCAGTCCCAGCACTTGAGGAGGCTGAGGGATCGGGCTCAAAAGTCCAGCCTTGGACAAAAAAAAAAAAAAGGAACAAGAAAATGGCTGGGGATGTAGCAAGGGCTCAGTCTCTGGGTTTGGCCCCCCACATAATAAAATCCCATCAAACACAGCAGAAGAAACCCAGACAACAATAAGAACAAAACCTCCACAGGTATCTGCAAAGCCCCGGCTCCACGGTGATCTGCTTTCTCTGGAATTCAGCTGAAAGGGGCGTGGTCGCTTTAGCAGACAGACAAACCATGGATAAGTGAAGCATGCTGCTTTGGAAGCTCTCTGCCTCCTCCGGGGCTTCTGCACATGACAGTCCTTCCTCCTGTCTTGCCTCAGTCCCCTCCCCCACTTCAGAGTTCTGGGAAGTGGCCACCGGAGGAACAGCCTGCTCTCCTGCAGAGCCACTATTGAGGCTTCACTAGCCACGGCACCCTGGCCACCCTCCCCTGGGTGGGAGGGAGCCCTCTCCCTGGGCTCCTACTAAGGGGTATAGACCCCCATGAGCAGGTTGTCCCCAAGGACCACTTTGTCCTTTCAGCTTTTGGTTCTAGTGTCTGGTTGGTAATTGTGGGTACCGGCCTGGACCTGTAGACCTCCCCCAGCAGGCTCTGGTGAGTTTTCAAGGAAGGCAAGCCCTGAGTATGAGCACTTACTTGTCTGTTATCCTTTGCAGTAGGATGAACAAGGCAACGGTGTGGTGCCGAGGGACTGGGCTAGGGACACCTTTTACTTTGTCTGTAGCTCAGAGCAGAGGAGAGCACGTCCTGGTCATCAGAACTCCCTGTCCTCACTGGAAAGGTGGCAGGTGTGAGGAAGGCCTGCTGAGACCTCAGCGGGACACTCAGGGGCCGTAGGTGCCAGGGACACTCACGGCTCAACCCTGCCTTTTTCCTACATCCTCTTCTTGAGTGCACTGCTTGTGATCCAGAAATCAGAAGAGACCTTTCAGGGGTGGGTGGTGTTCCACAGCCTCAGACTCAGTCTTGCCCACCCTGAGTTACTTGGGGCTTGTTTGTATGGTCTGGTGTGAGGCAGAACAGCCAGGACGAGGTCTGGGATGTGCAGGTTTGCTTGAGAGGTGAGGGTGGCGAGAGCACTGGATCACGGCCCACAGAGATCAGGTGGCAGCAGGGTCCAACCTGAGGCTTGGCCGGAGGTTGCAGTGGACTTGGAAGCTAGGTATCGGGCACGTAGAGGACAGCCTGGCTGCTGTGGGGCTAAGCCCCACGAAGGGCTCCCAGGGTGTGCTGCATGGGCTCCTGCAGGCAGCCTCCCAGGCTGAGAGCGCATTGCGGACCCAGCTGGGGTGTGGCTTCAGAGCCCTACCCTATCCTCGGCTCGCTGCTGCTCTGTGCTGTGCAGAAGGACAGTGTGGGTCTGCAGCTGTGTCGTGGACCCACAGCAACTGCTTCTGGGCCTCCAGGTGTGCGTGCGCTCATGGACACAGCAAGCGTTTGTTCAACAGCAATCGTTTGGCTTGCGCAAACACACCTGTGGCTTCTGAAGCTACAGGCGGCTTTGTGCGCTGTCTTACAAAGGGGAAGGCCACCCCTGCAGGCCCACAACGCCTGCCCCCACTCCCCGGAGCTTCCAGAAGAAAGATCCCAGGTGACTGGTGTTGAGGAGGTTGGCAAATGACAGAAAATCAGACTAGGTGGGTCAACTAGGACCCCAGGGGGGCTCTTTCTGGAGAAGAAGGTCTGACTGGTGTCAGATGTCACATGTGGGACTGAGAGTCTTGAGGGCTTTCACTGGACAGGACAGCTTCACATTTTAAAGATCAGCACGGTCTTTCTACCAGGGCTGAGCACCCAGTGACAGCGCTGCTTGCCCCTTGCACTTTCTGCTGTGCTGCCGTGTTTTCTTTGCTATTTGTCTGATTTCATCTTATTTTGTCCCCAAAGTTCTTGAGAGTTGACCAAGATAAAGACAGAGACTGCAGCCTGGACTGTACGGGCTCTCCCCAGAAACCTCTCTGCGCCTCGGATGGAAGGACCTTCCTGTCCCGCTGTGAATTCCAGCGGGCCAAGTGCAAAGACCCTCGCTTGGAGATTGCTTACCGGGGAAACTGCAAAGGTGAGCTCCTGCTGGATTCTCCGAGCAGGATGGGCGGGACCCGAGTCCTGTACTCTGCTTAGGTTCACAGGGAAGGGTGAAGAGGGATTGCTATGAATTTCAAAGCATTCATTTAGAAATTATTTAGTTCCTATATTAAAGTGCTTTGCGATATGGCCAAACAAATGCATCTACTATGTCACAGCTTTCCTCAGGCTCCTCTAAAGTCTTTCTGGCTGCAGTTTCCAGGGTATTTCCACTTCTTGCTCATCTCTCTCTTTGTAGCACCTGTGATGCTTGCGGTGATGTTTCTGGTGCGAAGCTTCCCTTGGGATTTTCAATTTTTATTTTTTAAAATCAGGCATCCAATCCAGAGGTAACCCTTACGCTTAGAGTAATGCAAGGAAAGGCTGCCCATACGAAGGGTGTGACCCAGCGAAAGATGTTGGCATTTCAAACACAGAATCCCTTTGCAAAAGATTTGCCTTATTCTCTGGGAAACAGCACCACAGAGACGAGAGTGGCCTTTGAGATGGTTTCCTGCCTCGGCTAGCTTCTTGCTCAACCATCCTGTTCGCTGAGCGAACTGCCAACTGCTCCAATTGCTAGCAGAGCCCAGAGCTCAGCAGGGACTGGGCTGGTTGTGAACCCGTAGGTTCCTCTTTCCACAGTGTTCTGTACCCAGTATCGTGTACCCAGATGTGTGTTACTCTTGCCAAGAGGCAAGAGCCAGTTTTGCCAGCTCTTGACCCCCAACAGCACTCCCCGTTGATGCAACCAAGGAGTGTCCAGGTGTGCAGAATGGGAGTACCACAGAAACGCAGCTGGAGCCTGGTCTTCACCCTATGACAAGCCTTTTCCCATGTCTGTGTTTGTACTCTGTGTGTGTCTGCAGCTGCCTGGCCTGAGCCTGAGCTTCCTCTTAGGAGGCGTGTGTCGCTTTGTCAGTGACCAATGGCTACGTGTGATCAAGAACCCTTTTTGCTCTCAGAGTGGATTGTTCAAAGTCAGTATCTTTTGGGGCACACAGCACCGAAAGGCTATGGCATGGCTGGGGCCTGAGGGTAGCACAGGCAGCGGAGCCTCTGGGGAGAGCCCCAGGAAGACCGTTGCCCTCTGGAGGGCCCAGGAGCGGGCATAGGAGGACTGTCGCTGTGTGCGGAGCTGCTCTTTCTAAAGCTTCCTCCCACGAAGATGTGATCCTGCCTGCAGGCTAGCATCATGACGATCTCAGCTGGAACCTCATCCGATGGTCCTACGAGAGCAGGGGCTGGGCTGAGAGAGAGGCGACCCAGGTCACAGAGGGCTGGACCGAGAGCTTCTGTCGTCTGTCTTCTCGCTCTGAGAAGCAGCAGCTGTAAGAAGTTGTGAGAAACAGGCAGTGGGGATGGTAGTCCAGGGATGATCTGAGACAACCGCGGGGCCTCTGCTCTCCACCCCGATCCCCTGGCCTTGGGCTTCAGATCTCTGCCCAGTTACAGCAAGATCCAAGTTGGGCTCCTTTTGGATGGGAGTTGGGGGTAAATTTGAACTATAGGCTCTTGCCCTTTGAGAGAATGTCCTTGTCACTAAATTTGCATGTAGCCTAGTTTCTCTGGCAAATTCCCTTGGCTAGAGTACTATTCACTGGACTGTAGATGGAGCATAAACCTGTGAACTCCGGCACTAAGACAGGGTAGAGTTAGGGAAGCATGGCATTTACTCCCTAAGTGAGTGTGACTTAAACCAGAAGGGTCATAAGAACAAAGCAGCGACACCTGCAAGTTCCTAGTTCCACCTAACCCAGGGCAGCAGGGTTGCAGACAACGTGTTAGGCAAGCTTTGCTCTGCAAACACAGCTGGGCATCACATGCCTCTGAAGCTGTGGATTTGGGGTGCCCAGCCTTCATATGTGGTGAGTCATCCTGTGCTGTGCGAGCCACCCTGGAAAGGGCTTTTGGCCCAAGCTGGGGTCACGTTTGCCAGGGTTCTGGCTCATGGCGGGAAGAAGGTCTTATTGTCGGGTGAGCTGCTTCGCACGGACTGTGTAAAAGGTTAGGTGCTTCTCTGCAGATGTCTGAAGCCAAACATTCATGCCCACCAACCCCCCTGGTGCACAGTGGCCACCACCCTTGTGCGTGAGACCTGGCTTGGCTGGCAGAGAGAACCGGACTAAGCCTGCCTTCTAGCCTAAGTGAGCAAACCCCACAGAGTCTGCAGATGCCCCAGGTAGGGAGGTGCCTGCTTGTAGCTCAGAAGGCAGTGGTTAAGAGTCCCCCTCCCCCCTGCAGCTGACACAAGACTGCTCGCACTGTCTCCACCTATTCATGGTGCTAAGCCTGGCAGTGTCCTGTCGTGTTCCCTTGGCCGATGGGCTGCTGCTGCTGACTTCAGTATTCTGAGGGTATTTCCACATATTTGGTGGGTGACAGTTCTGTGGCCTGTGTCTTTTGGATGTACTGGTTTGGAAACAACAATTAAAATATTTTAGTCCACATTTAATTAAGTGGGATTAAAATGTTTCATGCATTTCCTATTATGATCTAACCATTGACCTTGGGGAGAATTGCAGTGGTTGAAATGGATGGATTTTTCTCATATTTTCTTAGAAATTTGTGGGGTTTGTGTTTTCTGAACTCAGCAAACACATTAATAATTTTTTCTTTTGATCTGAGAACAGTGGGCTTGTCCTTCTTTTAACAAATCCTCTGGCATTGACTAAAAGAGCCAGAAAAAAAAAAAAAGTTACATATCAAGAGACCTTGGAACTATTTTCAAATTTCTAGAAACAACATTCATAGCAAAAGCAACTTCCTGGGACATTCCTGATCTCAGGAGCTCTGCACGGGGTCCATCGGGGTGGATTCAGATAGAGCCTGCTTCCTGGCCTGGTCACTGTCCTCTGCTGTGCACTGCCCCTTAGCGGCATGACATGGTTGGGGTGGTCAGGTGTGCTGGGCAGGGTCTGGCGCAGGGATATCCCTACGGCAGGCCGCCTACGAGACCACCGCCAACCTCCTGCGTGAAAGGGGTGTTGTCATCACTGACTTCTAGCTCCTTCTGCAGGAAAGTCCTGAGGGACACAGAAGTAGTGTTTACAGGGTCATTGCTGTCACAGAGAGCAGTGGCTTCTGGGGTCGCCATCCACTTTCCGCTTGAGGACCCAGAGCCATGGTGTGATAGCATTCCCTCTTCGCTGAATTTTCTACACCTGTCGCTTGTCTCCAAAACAAGGGGATGGATCGGCTCAGCCCCAAGCATTCTGCTGGCTTGAAGGAAGCCAGATAAAAGGCTGTTATGTGATTCTGGACATAAAATGTCCGGAACGGCAAGTCCAAAGTTCACACAGTGGAGACGTAAATCTAGGAGCCGGGGGTGGCAGGAGTGGGCCTTGGTGGACAGCAGGCTTCCTTCCAGACCTGCGGGATGCCCTGCAGAAGGTGGCGAGCGGATGGCGCGGGAGTGGTGGCACCCTGCTCGGAGTGCCCTGACTCCATGAGTGGGGTCTTCAGCGTGGTTAGGATGACAGTTTTTATGTTCTTGGCAATTGTGCCATAGTAAACATTACTTGTTTGTGTCTTGAGCTAACTGTGAGGAAGAACACATCCAGAATAAAATCCCCCAAAGGTCCCGAGTGCAGAGGAACTGCTTAAGTTTTAATTTAGTACAATAAAGCACAAAGAGTAGAAACGGAACAGTATAATTTATCACCTATAAATATTCAAGAAGAGAATGCTGGGTATTTCTACTCTATTCTTTAAAGTGTGATTGGAAAGCGAGAGGGTTTAGAAAAACTGTGTTGCCTGTTGGGGCAGCGACCTGGATCCCTTCAGTCCAGCGTGTGCATAGGTCATACACCTGATTATTCACAGTGGCAGTAAAAGCCCAGGGGAGCTGTCGAGGGTCGGGCATGTGCCTTCATCCTGCTGAGGGCTTCTCCGTCCTCTCACCTGATGGCTGTTGCCCAGCCTCAGTAGCAGCAGGCCCTGTGACTGATTTAACACTAAATATCTACAATAAAAGGACAACAGAGAGATGGCCTGAGCTAGCCTGGGTTTGTTCTGAAGGCTGCTTTCACAGACCCTGTAATTTCGAGCTCCTGTTTTCCTTTCTTCTGTGACAAGTCAGCAATATGCTGGCTGTGCACTTGGAATTTAATATCCTGTTGGACAGTTGAGCTGCAGGTTTGAGGACGTCCTACCCAGTGACCAATGTGGAGTCTTTAAGAGAAGTCTGACTCAGGAATGGAGCCCACAAGCTGTTTGGAAAATTTATGCTCTTTTGGCATGGTCTGTGATAGTCAAATATGAGGAATAGTTCATGGCTCTGTCTCTTCCCGGGTTGAGACCTTGCACACAGCAGCTCACTTTGCCTTTTAGACAGTCAAACCACAGGGTGGACTAAAACCCGAGGTGAGCTCAGCGTGCCTGTGACTTCTGAGTGAGTACAGACTGCATAGAAACCACGAGCGCTGCCAAGTACTGGCCGCCCGCCCGCTGGTGGCAGGGGGAGCCAGGGCCAGAGCCACATGGAAGTGGCTACCTCTTATAGTCCTAGCCCTGGCTGAAGTCGCATGAGGCTGGGGGTTTCCGGGCCAATAGTGGGATGGCCCAGGGTGGCCTCTCCTCCTGACCAGCAGGCGGTGAGCAGTTGTTGTCAAGATAGGGCACAGGCAGCCGGCAGAGACCTGGACAGCAGTTACCTGACTGGGAAGCACGCAGAGCAAGGGCTGGCTGCTCTGGTCCAGGTCTGCACTCGGGAGAATCTGGCATGGAGTGCATCCCCCCAATGGCTGAGAGCGCAGCCCAGGGCCAGGTCACACTTCTGCGCCACTTTGCGCCCGTGCTGCTCAGGAAGCCCCATATCTGTACCTGCGACTCTTGGGTGTTGGACTTGGCCTGAGTCAGGCTGCGATTGCACAGAATGGGAGCAGCTTGCTGGGCATCCCTGACTCCTAATGTCCCTTGGAGCTTGACAGCTTCCGGCTTTGCATGGTGGAGTACATCTCTGAGGCACAGTGCTCTGAGCTGGGCATGGCCCTCTGGCCAGAGCGGGAGTCCTGCAAACGGTGGCATCCCCTCTGGTTCGCTCATTATCAGGTTTTCCAAGTAAAGAGGGAAGAGGTATGAATTTTCTGTATGCTATAGTGTCCCGGGCAGCTGAGATGCAAAACAGAAGAGTTGTGGTCTCTCCTCCAAGGTGATCTTGGCTGTGAGACGGATTGAGGTGGCGCCCCTTCCCCCATACCAGATGTCCCCACACTGCTTCCCTGCTCAGCTGCACGTGGCCTGAGTTTGCTTCCACCTTGAGTCTGGGCGTTGTTCCAGGCTGCTGTTGGACATCCCAGGGCTGCGGCCTCCTCCAGCTGGCTTCCCACACATCCGTGGAGAGCTTCTCTGAGAGTCTGTCTCCCTGTTGCTCATGCCCGGAACCTCTTGCTGTTCTGCATGCATACAGGACTGGAGGCGCCAGCTCTGCTGAGGTCCCCTGCCAACGTGGGTTACTCCTTGTCCATGGCCCTCGCGGTGTGACCTTTTGTCCTGGTCTCCCTGCAGATGTGTCCAGGTGTGTGGCCGAGAGGAAGTACACCCAGGAGCAGGCCCGGAAGGAGCTGCAGCAGGTGTTCATCCCGGAGTGTAACGAGGATGGTACCTATAGCCAGGTAGCTGCGGGGCCCCTGGACAGCGAACCCTGGGGAGTGTGGGCCTCACTGGGGACAAGCAGCCTGCGCTCCAGAAGTGAGGTCCCAGTGACGCAGATGTATAAATGGGTGCCATGAGAACTCACCCCGGGAATGCACCTAGTAGGCTCAGAGGACAATGCTGACTGGATTGGCGCTGAAAATTTCACTTTGGTGCAGTTTCCCATGTGGAGAGCTCGTGCCAAGAGGCACAGCATAAGCGTAGGGCGAGCCCTGGTTTCCCCCAGAGTACTTGGATCAGGGTTGGGTGCTAGCCAAACCAGGCTGCGCTGTGTCTGTAGTCAATAGTTAAAGGCAGTGTTGAAAGCACCCTGCATCCCTCTGAGGGAGCAGCAATGCTACCATTCCTCAGGGGGTCACCTGAGCGCGTAGCATTGACGTGATTTGGGAGGAGTAACAAGCACGATTGTCATCAGGTCAGTGACCTGATGTGGGCCTCAGTTTTGCAACAGCCATGTGGCCTTTGAGAGGTGAGGACAGGAAGGAAGGGTGCTGGGGATCCCTCTACGGCGGCTGTCTGGGGAGGGCCAAGAGATTCCCAGGGAGGCCAAGGGGTGTTATGCACAGAACCCCACTGGCCTCTAGAGCTCTGTCTCCTCTCGTGGACCTGCAAGGGTGGCCCTAGTGAATGAGCTGGCCCCTGTAGGCCTCAGGCTCCTGGTATGGGAGCTGAGTGCTGGGCTTCACCTGGGCTGTGGAGGCCAGCCAGGCCCTGGCCACACAGCCTGCCCCTTTCTCTCCTCAGGGCCATGATTAAAGGCAGCACCGCCTCCCTCAGGTACCCCCAGGCCCCAGAGAGGCTCCATGTCCAGGGCTCCTGGGAAGTGAGTCCACACGGGCAGGCCCGTGGCAAGCTGGTGTCTGGGGAGCTCACCCATGTCCTCTCTTGGCAGGTGCAGTGTCACAGCTACACAGGGTACTGCTGGTGTGTCACGCCCAACGGGAGGCCGGTGAGCGGCACTGCCGTGGCCCACAAGACGCCCCGCTGCCCGGGTAGGTCGGGCCCGATGCGGCTCCGCAGAGCCCCGTTTGCTGGTTCTGGACGTCATCAGAACTGTGTGTGCTCGTGATTGCAGGGGAATTCAGATGGAACAGAACCGAGTAATGGGGGACTGAGGCAGGGTCGGCGGGCAGAGCCTGAAGTAGTGCTGAGGTTTACTCTCAGGCAGGAACGTGAGATCTGTGTGTGTGGTACATACGCATGCGTAATACAGAGGAGAGCTCAGTAAAATGAAGGAACAAACCACACATACCTACACAGGTACATGCAGACACACACACACACACACACATGCACACACGAGTATGTACACATCTGTGCACAGGAAAGTGGGGCGCTCATTGAGGGAGGACACCCCAGCTCAGATTCTGAAAGATTAGGCTGACTGAGGAAGCTCCCACTTTTTAAAACAATCACAAAGACCGTAGTCACCAGTGGAAATAACCCAGTGTTTTCTTTGGCCATAGAAAGCGAAATTTTCTGGTTTTGTATATATATTTTTTTTCAAAGAGAAAGTGGATTATTCTTCACAGGTCAGTTTCCAGAGGGTTTATTTATGCTATTTTATTACTCATAACAGGGTGTGATGTACTGAAAATAATAAAACTGGCAGGATAATAATCTATAAAGTGGTCTTTTTCCATTAATATTCTACCAAAAGGGCCATAAATGATTCTGATCCTTTTTATTTGAAAATGGTCTAAAATCTCCACAGTCTGGCTTGAGTCATTTGTGGGGAGACCTACAGACCTGTGAAGAATTGTCATAAGCTAATTACCAAAATTCTTAGGTTATCCCTATGGAAACTGGCAAGACATATCATTATATAACAAAATGAAGTACAAAACATTGTCCCTAGTTATTCATGGAAAGGATTGAAAGATACATTGAGAGTTCGCTTGTAGACTATTCAGGGTGCTGGTCTCTTCTAATGGGCCATTCTGTTCCTTATTGGGACACCGGCAGGGCAGCCAGGGAGCCAGGCCCTGGGTTAGAACTCCTGCCTGCAGAGGGCCTCAGAAGCAGAGGACACCCATAATCAGCGGTGACACCAACCTGAAATCCGAAGCAGCTGCTTGTCTCTTAGAAAGCATGTGGTGTACAACCTTGGCAATTAAAAGGCATCGATTTTTTGAAAACAGTTTTGCCACCCAAATTCTTTTTAAAAAGCGCTGAGAAAACATGTTCAGTCAGCTGACATTTAGATTAAATGGTTCTTGCTCCAAGCTCATGGAGGACTTGAGAAAAAGAAAGAAGTTCACCCTCCCAGCCTCATCCCTGGCAGGGTGAGCCTCTTCAGGGAAGGCCTTGCCCCAGGCCCCTTCCTTCTCCTGCGCAGCCGTGTCCACCATGGACCTCATGGGGAGACCACGATTCCATAAAGAGGGAGCAGCAGGAGCCACGCCCCTGTGGTCTCGCGATGCCACCTGGAAGAGCAGGCGGTGCTCACAAGGCACTTCTCAGGGGACTGCTGCAAGCAGCATCCGGCGAACCTTATTTGGGGAACCAAGTCCCCGGCTGCTTCCGCGAATCATTTTTCTAATCTGGTGTCAGTGACATCTGACTGCTCAGAAATGCTGCACTGCCACTGTTCCCACGCATTGTTCTAGGTCCAAGAGGTGGGTCAGAGGCGAGAAAGGACTCTCTTTGTGTTTGGCGTTCAGTGTACGGGACATGCCAAGTGGCTCCGATTAGAAGGCTGTGTGGCCCGACAGGGCAGGTCCTCACACAGCTGTGTGAACCCGAGGTGGGCACTGTTCTCACACACAGCTGGTGCCTTTCTGTACCTGGCTCTGGTCAGCACCACCAGCATGCTTGCCCCGGGACTTCTACAGGGAGGTCTTTAATCCCTGCTGTGTTCCACGCCCACGTACTGCAAGTACACGGGTGACCACATGTGCCACTGACCCCTCTGGAAGCTGTACAGTTGTGGGGATGCTGAGAGGAGATGGCAGCTCCAGGGGGGTCGTGGGGGCCTTCGTGCTTGCTCTTCAAGGACTTATGGAATTCAGCTTTCCCCACACGTTGACCATGTCCTCTAAAGCACTGCAGAAAAGCAGTTGTCAGACGTCAGCTGGCGTGAGATGGTGCTCAGCAGCGGGGGGAGGGGCAGAGGCCCTGTGATTTCTGCAAGCACCAGGGAGCTCCGTGAGCGCGTCCTCAGCCCCTCACGGAGCACTCACAGGGCTGAAGTGCACTAGTCACCACCCAGAGAGGCGGGGTGGTGTTGGTGAGGCCCACTAACACGCCCCAGGGGGCTGTAGCACCCGTGCCATTGCTGGGCAGCTTGGAACTGCCAGTGGTATGGGCGTGACTGTCCCATGGTGGGGACAGGCCAGTGCCATACAGGCATACAGGCCACCAAGTGGGACAGCCATGCACGTGCCGCTGGTGGCTTAAGCCAGCTAGAACCCGTTAGAACTGAGTAAACTTGGGTGCTGACGTCTTGAGTAAATGTCATTTGCTCTCAAAGTTCTACTAAGCTTCTCATGGAAGCAAGCCATAAAATGTGAGCCACAAATGGGCAACTTAGGTTAAAAATTCAATCAAGAATGAGCACTAAGTAGCAACATGTGTGTGTGTGTGAGGCGCACAGGTACCCACTTTGAGGTGGGCCAGATGGGGTGGGGGAGCACTCCATGTACCGGCTGAGCTCTGGGACAGAGGAGCATTGTGCCCTCGAATCCCTCCAACTCCTCAGCTTTCCCAAGAAGGCTCTTAGAAGGGGACTGAATTGCAAGACATCAATACAAAATACGTAAATTCCTCGAAGTCAGCAGCAAAAATGAGATAACATAGCAGAAATAGGATCGACACTCTTGGGCCATCGCATCTTTCTGCCAGGACCTCGCCCTGCCCAGCAGCCACCCGCTCCGGCAGATGTGGAGCTCAGGGCTCAGCTCGCCCTCCAGAAACGAGCCCTGGAGGGTTGTGCCCTCATCAGGATCCAGGGAGTGGGGACTCACGTGGTCTTCTGCAGCGTGGCCCTGCAGGACGCTAGTGGGGGAGCTCAAGGTGTGCGAGGTGGAGAAAGCCTGGGAACGTGCGTTCTGACCTCACATCCCCTTTTGACACCTGTGCAGTCATCATTTTGATTATTTAAGTGGGAGGGAGCTGCCAAGCCCACAGCCGCCACGTTCCCGGGAGACAACATGGATGCCCTTTTCTTCCGTCCCTCCGTCCCTCCCTCCCTGCCTGCCTGCCTGCCTGCCTCCCTCCCTCCCTCCTTCCCTCCCTTCCTTTCCTTCTTTCCCTCCTTCCGTCCTTCCCTCTTCTCTTCCCTCCTCTCCTCTCTTCTCTCACAGATTTAAAGTCCAACACCGCTGGAGGCAGGGATTGAGCTTAAGACAAAGGATCTGTTTCAAGGGAGGATTTTTATAGCTGGGCTGTTCTTTGTAATCAGGAGCCAGCTTCAGGTCTTTAACCTTATCTCCCTGCCCTAACTGTGCAGCAGGCCAGGAGTTTGTTCCTGGTCTGAGTACAAAGTGGCTTACATGTTGTAAATTCAACCCATACACAAGACTTTTTAATATTACAATATCCAAAGCATCTCCCCTTGGAGCCCCCTCTAAGTGACATCTTTGAAGGAGGTTATGGATTTCGAGTTACAGGAAAACGGACACCACACACTGTGGTGCCTCTGCTGAGCACCTACCCGGCTCTGTCTCATCAATGCAGAACAGCACTGGCCCTGTGGGCTCAGCGAAGGGCTGGGACTCTTGTCCCTGGTAGCAGAGCCACAGGATGGGACGGGCCTCCTCCCAGCTGAGGGTAGGAGGCCACACTTCACCCACTGCCCTTTGTGCTGGAACAATGCAGTGCCCGCTCCCACAGGGCACAGTAGCACGTGGCCCTTCCTCCACGCCCCCACTTCCTGTCTGCCTCTCAGACTACCTGCTCATCCCAGGGCTCCTGGGGAAAGGAAGCCTCGAAACACACACAGATGAAGGGGAAACTCGGAGGGGACTGAGCAGCCTTTTGCTACCCTGTGGACTTTAGTGCAGCTACGGTGCTTGTGTTCTTATGATACCTGAAATCGTTGGTTTCAAGAGGACGTCATGAAACCCTATTCTAGGAGAATTTTAAATAACTTCTGAAAATTTTCACTTCCTAAGGAGAAGCCTCCTGGACTTTGCATTCTTCACTAACCCACGGCACTTGCACTAAGCTAAGACTCTCACATAGCTGGGGGATGCCCAGCGTCCCTGACAGAATGTACGCAACGGGTGAGCCACTCCATGGAGCAAGGGCAATAGCTGAGCCCAGCTGCAGCGCCCTGCTGGTTAGCAGCCCTGGGCCCACATGGCTTCCTCCTTCTGGACACGTGAGATGCAAGGCAGGGCAAGACTCCGTGTGGCTGGATGACAGTCTTAGGGGGGCTTCCACACGGCATGCTGGTCTTTCTGCACTGTCGTGCATCCACTGTGTGCCCCAGCACTACTTCAGGATGACTGCGTTCTCCCAGGCACCTTCAATGGGAACGAGAGCTAAGAAAGAGCTCTCATGCGGTGTCACCGCAGGGTGCCCTCTAGCGCGCTGAGGGCAGCCATGCCCTGGAGGGTCCCGCAGTGGGCTGGCCCGGAAGGCGCACCGCCTTCTCTGGCACCCACGCCACAAGTCTGCCCCCTGGCTGTTTGGAGGCATGCACAGCCCTCCCCAAGCGCCCTTCCCTCAACAGAATACCACTCTGCCTGGAACTTCCTCCGCCCCGCTGCTGTCACTGGACTGGACACAAGTGCAGAGCTCTTCAGCCATCGTACCCTTCCTTGCTGCTCGGTCTACACACGCTTGTCTCGCGGTGAGCAGAGTTGATCCCTTCGCTAGCACAGAAGTGCACATGCTCACCACAGAAAGCTGCCCCTTTGCAGTGGAAGGGAAGTGGGACAAGAGCTCCGTGGCCTTCGGTGGCTGGCAGGAGGACGTGGCGCCCAATATCTTCCAATCTCAAGCTTCCCTTTATGTGCAGCCTCCCGCTGCCCCAGGTCTAGGAACGGTGCTTCTTTGCCTGTGGCTCCCAGGTCACTTCTGTGCTATGGACATTTTGTGTACTTGTAGGCCAGGGCAGGGATGACAAACCTTTCAGACTTTTCAGGGATAACCAACAGCTGGCTCCAGCAATCCTGCCATTGGTTCGCCATCCCTGCCTGAGACACTGACCAGTCTTCTTACAAGCCCCAGAGAGTTTGAAGCAAATCCCTCTCTAAGAAAATGCCATGGAGGAATAAGAACCATTTGCTGGGTTCTGGACCCTTGCTGCTTGGCTCCATGAGTTTACAGCAGAGGACAGTGCGACATTAGCCACTGCCCAATCTGTGTGGCCTGTCTGGGGCAGGAAGGCTGCAGGGTGAGGGATCCTTCTGACCCCAGGTAGGTGGACGATCAAGGAAAGACAATCGGGACTTCCTCCAGAGTCCACATAGTGCAGTATTTGGACCACAGAGTCTTCCATGAAGCTTCTGTCGGTTTTCTGACACAGGAAGCCGTGGATGGGATTCTTTTTGTACAAACATATTTACATAAATGCTGACTGAATTCAAGGTGCTGAGGCACAATCAAGTGTTGACTGGCCCAGAGAGAAGCTGCTTGGGGACGCATAGAGGTCTCTGTGCTGCTCTCTGATCTCGGCCTCTAGTCAGATTTCGAGCCCACAGTTTATTCTTCTATGTTCTTGGGTTGCAAAAAAAGTATGTTAGTGCAATCGAGCAGCTCTTTACGAGGAGCAGCAGTTTAATTCTTATTTACCATATTTGTATTTTCCTTACAAATTGAAGCTCCCATATTAATGTGCAGAAAGAGTACTAAAATACTGCCATTTCTAGCCAAAAGAAGAAATTGCTTTTGACCCATTACAGCCATACGTGACGAAAATAAACCAATGGGTGAGAAACGCAAGCTCTACAAAATCTGGCTCCGGAGAAAGGACACATGGGGAATGAAAAGAGGGGCCCGAAGCTGTGGGAGCTGTCTGCAGCAGCTGACTCGGGGTCTCACTGCAGGGGCACCCTGTGCTGACCCTGGAGCAGGGCAGCGTCAACAGACAGCCCCAGGGAGCTGGGGAACACGGAGCAGGCATCTCTGAGGCCTAGAAATGCCCTGCCAGGTGCTGCTCTCCGCGAACCACTGGGTTCCTATGGGTGCCGCACCGCGGGGAGCCCCTGGGGCTGGAAGTTGATCCTACGTGGAGGGCAGGATGAGGCCTCGCTACCTACAGCAGTCAAGCTCCCTCAGTCCCGAGAAAAGCATCCTGTGTGGACAACGTGGGCACTTAGGGCTCTAGGCAATGCCGTGTCTTATAACTTTGCAAAAGTATAAATAAAGGCCCCCACGATTGTAAGAGGTGAGACAACGAGACCGACGCATCTCTGCACCAATCTCCGCAAGCCTTCCCGGCGTCCTCCCGGTCATCGCGTGGAGTGGCGTCGCCCCTGCCCCCGCCCCCCACCGCACCTTCTGCTTCCGTGGGTCCCGCTGCGCAGGTCCGCACACTCACTGAGGAGCCTGTGATTCCCCGGCGCATCGTTATTATATCACCAAGACACGTAAACAATCTCACGAACATTATAAAGTTAATATTTTTGATGGACACTGGTCTGCGTTTCAGGCTTCCATGCAGAATTGAGAAGAACAATGGACGACTTCCAAGTTCTGAGATGCTTTCGCTGGGGAGCGCTTCCTCCCGCTTGCATTCTTCGCTTTGGCTAGGAAGACCATGCGGAGGGAAGGAGCGGGTACCTGGCCGACCTCCGACCCCTAGGAAAGGAGGAGCCCCACCTCGTGTTGCCAATAGCATGGGCATAACTTGCCTCCCAAATTACTTGGTCAAAAATAGCTAGAAAATATCTTACATTCTAGTAAATACAATGTGCTTCTTTTTTTTTTTTTTTTTCCTCTACAGCTCATAATCATTGAAATTAGTTAGTTTTTAAATTCTCTCTGGTTTTGTAACTTTTACTATTTTAAAACTACCTCTCCTTTTTTTTTTTTTTTTTTTAATTCTCTCTGGTTTCGTAACTTTTACTATTTTAAAACTACCTCTCCTTCTTTTTTTTTTTTTTTTTTTTTTTCAGGACTGGGAATTGAGCTCAGGACCTTGCGCTTGCCAGTCAGACCCTTGTGCCACTGAGCTATCTGCCCCAGCCTGAACCACCCCTCCTTTGCTCAGCTCCCCACAATGCGGCTACAGGTGCAGGCTTCCCTTTCCCACTTCTCAGCCATCCCATGCTAGGCAAGTGGGTTTGCAGTCCCAGTTCTGAGCACAAGAGGCAGGACCTGGCCTCTGTGTTCCTAGTGTAGGACCTGTCACTGTGGTGGTCAAGGTCCCCTCTGGGCGTGGAAAATCTTGCATAATTTGACAGAAAAGGTACAGGCCCTGTGATCAACCAAAAGGAAGTAAAATAGTTGCCTACCTCAGTTGCTGATAACCCTTTGAGAGTCGAAATAATTTGACTTCTTATTTTCTTCTTTTAGGTTCCATAAATGAAAAGTTACCCCAACGGGAAGGCACAGGAAAAGCAGGTAACTATCTTAAAATGCATTTACGTGATGATCTGTATCTAATCCAATTTAGTGGCATACAAAAATTCTCAGATCAAAATTTAATCCTGTAGTTATGATAGTAATAAATGGCAGCTCTGCATGTTTGCTTTTTACATTTAACAAAAATATATCCAGCCCTCACTGTTCTAGGTCACCTGGGGGCCTGGGCATAGGCTGTACCAGAAATGCAAGGGTCCCCTGAGGGCAATCTCTGCCTGCCTTGTGCTGGGCACATTGTGGGTGTGTCACGAACCCTGTGTGTCAGGGGCTATGTGAGTGTATCACTGTGAGCATGTCAGGTTTGACTGGGTGGGTAAGGCACCACATAGGGGTGTCCGAACCCTCCATAGGAGTGTCAGAGGCCACCGTACATGCACCAGCGGCCACGGTAGGCATGCTGGGGTTCACTGAAGTTGGTCCAGGGACTACTTTTCATCAGAGCCCAGTTAGGTGTGTCAGAATCTACTGTGGGAGTGTCTCTAGAGGCATATCAGGGGCGACACTAGGTGAGTCTAGGTCCACGTGGGGGAGTCTGGAGGTCACCTGGGGAGAGGGCGGAGGACCTACCTAGGACTGTCAGCCAGAACAGTCTCGAAGGACCTCAGCATGGATTGCTGGGAGAAGGGGACACCCTCCCCTGCAGCAGCCCCTCCTACGGGATGGGATGGGACAGGCAGCCACCATCGCTCAGGAACCACTGGGCACTCAGCTCATCTTACCTGGTCAGTGATGTGTTCATGGTGGCTACCAGAGTAGCCCCTGTCCTTTCTGCCTGCCCTCTCCGCTGCTGCCACCCTCAGTCCCAGGGACACATTGCCTCTCTTATCTGACACCAGCATTTAAAGTCTGAAGTTTTCCTCATGATGATCAGAAATTAGGCTTTAGTGCTAATATCTCAGGTGGTTTTCTTTTTCCTACTGTGGGTCTGGGCATTAGGAAACTAAGGAGCCAGTAGCAAGGAGAAGCAATGTAAAGACAAATCTGCTGGGTTTGAGTCTAACGCTCCTTGGGTCCACTGGGATGTTGGTGGGCACCGCCCCTGCCCTGCAAACCATCTGTGGAAGACCTGTGCACCAGTAAGAACCACGACGGGGCCAGGAGGGGACAGGCAGAAGGGTAGCCCTCCAGGGCCTGAGGGAGGGGTGCTGTCCTGCAAGAGAACAGACTTCACCCCGACAAGGGAGTGTGGGTGGTAGGGTCAGGCGTAGTGGAGAGAGGGCAGCCCCTGGTGCAGAACGGCCATTGGCACTGCAGCTGAACAGGTGACAGTGACTGGGACACACACTGGCATCCGGGAAGGGAGGAGGGAAATCCGCCTAGACTATGAGATAAGGCGGCTGAATTTGCATCCAGGAAGTAGTGGGGTGGATGCTGGTAATTTTTAGGGAAAACGAAGTGGCAAAGTTCCCCACTAGAAGAAAGAACGAGGTGCTGAGAAGGAGCTGAGGCAGGAGACCGCACCGAGGGCGGAGTCCTCGTCCTTTCGTGAAGCGGCACCTGGGGACCCCTGGGAAACCTGGGCATGGACCAGAGCATACATTTAAGGCTTTGACCTGCAGAAGTATTTCTTAGGGAAAGAATACCCCATATTAAGCACAAACATTGGCTTATGGATAAAAATGAAGCCAAGAGAAAATGGAAAGCCATTTTCCTTCTAATGGAAGGAACACAGGGGTGCTCAGCTCCTGGGTTTTCGCTTGGCTGCAGGAGGCCCAGCCAGTAGCCACAGAGGACCTGGCTCACCTGTCTGTAGCACAGTCCGGGGTTAGAGGGAGGAGCAGGCCCGAGGAGGACGCTGGCAGAAGACAGGCAAGCACAGGGACGTCTCCGCCCTGGGCCAGGGCTGGCAAGGCTGCCTCATTATGGCAGCCTGAGGGTTTCCAGAGGACAGGAACCCGGTAGTGGGAATGGTGGGGCTAGGAGTGGAGCCCTGTGTCGCCCTCTGCAAACTTGACGCCAACAGTGACGTGCCCGAATTGCCCTCTAGAAAGGCTCCTGTGTATCAGTGCGGTGTGTGCTTTTACGACTTTTAGTGTGTTAACTATGTCTTACACGTGCTCCTCTTTTCACTCTTTGTGCTTTGACGACAGCATACTTACTAGAAAAGCACTCCAAGCTGAGTTTACTATTATCATCTGTATTAGGGCTGGATATCTGAAATAAGGGCTGCTGCAGTTTTGTCATTATTGGGACAGCAAACGTGTCCTAGACATTGTTCAAGGTTAAAGGTTTTGTGAAGACCAGTTTTGTCTCTCCCCAAATGGGCCTTATGAGAAGCTTCAGCCTTGTTCTTCAGCTCAGGAAAGGGCTGATGCAGTTAGTCAGGTGGCCCTGGGAGCTGGTCTCATCCTGCACTTTGGTCTGGAAGTCCTTGTGTGGCAGAGCCACGTGGACAGCGGGGGTGGGGGTGGGGGTGGGGGTGGGGGGGGGGGGGGGGGTGAGGCTGCAGCCGGTGCTACAGGGCCCGGGCTCCTGCTGGGTGCTGCTGGTGTAGATTTGGGTGGCCAGAAAGCACCGCTCCCGGGCGCCCCCTGCAGGTCTGGGGCTCTCCGCCCTGCGCTTGGCCAGAGGACCCAGAGGATGGTCTTTAGTTAATTAAATCACGATTGCCCATCAAAATACATCCTCCTGGGCTTCCCATGCCTCAACTGCCCAGGAGTGTTTTCTGGGGCTGGTACCCTCTCCTCATGCCCAGTGCTCTGCCACAGAATTAGAGGGAGGCCTGAGCAGGGCACAGACACCATTGTCCAGCTCCTGAGCCCTGGTGCTGCCTTTCTACTTTGGAAAACAGGCACACAAAGGACTGGCCTTTGCCGCCCACCCCGGCCTTGCCCACCTCCTTACATACCTAGCGTCCCGAACATGTGACTTTGATGACCCCAAGTGTCCTTCTTAGAGCGAGGCTCCCCACTGCACTTGGGGCCAGCCTTGCCTCGGTGTGGGGTTTGCATGCGGGGGTGCCGTGGGGCCAGGTGTTGGGGCGGGGTTTGGGCCTGCACTCTGTCCTGTCCGCACACTTACTTAGCTTACTCTCATAATTGTAGTCTCCTTGCAAATCTTTTCCGTTCTGAATTCAGATGATGCCGTGGCCCCAGCGCTGGAGACTCAGCCTCAAGGAGATGAAGAAGGTAAGCCCAGGGGCACCAGGGTACGTGGGGAGTGGGAGGGAGGTGCTTGGAGCTGGGCGACAGAATCCAGTCCTCGGGGCTGGGACATCGCCCAGTACAGGCGATGATACGTCAGGCACACTGAACAGGACTCCGCACGATCTCACCTATATGCAGAATCTAGGAGGAAACCCCAAGCAACATTGGGACACACAGGAAGACAGTGGGAAGGCGTGACTATCAGGGATGCACTGGGGAAGTAGGGAGAGGTGCCTGAGGGTCCCGGAGTGCACCTGGGCATTGGAGGAGAGGTCCAACGTGCAGCCTGCAGACTGAGGTCAATAGTTGTGTTATGGTGGAGAGGTCAGGATTGAGCTCAGTGGTGCAGCAGGCTTCTGCCTGGTTCTGAGTCTGATTCCCTGCATCCCGCCCCCAGTTGTATATTGTATGCTGAGTACTTCCTAATAGTCAGCTTGGGTATTTTCACACACCTCTCTCTCTCACACACACACACACACACACACACGCATGCACACATGCATACATATACATACACATGCACACATACACATGCACACTAACATAGGGGAGTGGAGATACTGGCTGTGCCAATTTGCTTGACTTTAAAGGTCCTCTCACTATGCATCTTCAATACAGACGATGAAAAAGAGGCTACAGGCATCTGGCTGCTTCTATCCTCCCCCCCACTCCGTGAGGACCCCTCCTGTTTTCCTCATGATTTTAAGTGCTGTTGTGTGTTTTCTTGTAGCAGACTGTTAAGACATTTATTTTTTAATTGAGCTGTGTGGATGGCAATTTTAAAATTTGGATAATATGGAATGTACACTTCAGGAGGGTACAATAACACCTACCATTTCCTCATGCACACCTTGCACTTTTATACGTAGTTACGATAAGGATAGCTTTCTTATTTTATGTTTAATAACCTATCTTGGACGTCAGTCAAATTCTTGGGTCGAACGGAATCAGAGCCTGGTGAGAACCTGTGTGCAGTGCACATCACAGATGAGTGAAAAGCTAGAATGTAGGCTTGTGTCACTCTGCAAGTAACAACGACCATAACCAAGCCCATGTGGCCCCGAGCATGACGTCACATGCCCTCTGCTCAAACTCCATCCCCAGGGCGGGACCCAGAGGGGCAGGAGGTCACCCGAGTGGCAGTGGCAGGCAGAGATTCCATCCCAGGCCCACCTGGGGTCTGCGTTTGCAGGGTAGAGTGGAGCTGTGTACCACATGTATTCTGTTTTATTTGATGCTGCTAAAATGGTGTGGTTCTACAAAGCTGGGCCAAATTATCTTTTAGACTTTGTGTCAACCCTTTGAAATGAGCGGAAGCTTGGGTGTTATATGAAAACCCAATGGCCTTACCCCGCCGATGTGTTACTGTACTTTGGGCTATTTTCTAAAACCTAGTTCTTTTAAGGGAGGACTTTGCCGAGTCAAGCTATATGTGAAAATATTTTAGGAGGACTGTTATTATCTCCTTTGTCTCCCATGTGCATAATGATTTGGATTATTTCTTTAGAAAGTGACAACGCGCCTTTATTTGTTCAGCTGATTTTGGGGCTCAGAGCCTGCTGAAATCTTAGCTGGTCTTCATTTTGTGCTCACAGAGGACTCTTTTTTCCTTGCACTAGACATTGCCTCCCGCTATCCCACCCTTTGGACGGAACAAGTTAAGAGTCGGCAGAACAAGACCAATAAAAATTCAGGTAAGAGGAGTTGGGAGGGAGTGGTCGGGCCTTCAGTGGACTGGGCCGCTTTTCCCACAGTACTGAGTGTGGAAAGTCATTCCCATACCCTGACCATCAATGCATTTGCAAGTTGGCGTTTTGTTAAACTTCCTAGGTTCTTCAAACTATTTCTCCATAGATACCAAAGAAACTATAGTTTGGGATATAAAAATGGAAATGCTGATCAATAGGAATCTGATTTCTGACCTAATATCAAAACTGTCAAAACACTTGATGAGCTTAGTTTATAATCCTCCAGCCTGGAGAGGTTGTGCTTTCTGTGGAATGGTGACCAGTAGGATTTTCCACCTGCACAACTGGCCATGTCCACCTTCTGGCTATGGGCTTCCTCTTCCTCAATCCTGCTGGTCCCTGAAGGTGCCATCCAATCCTGCCCTCAGGTCACTGGTCCTGGGCAGCCCTGGCAGCAGCTGACAGGGGAGGTGACAGGGATGCTGCCCGGGGCTCTCTCTGTGCCATCTGCCTGCAGGTGTCTCCTGGCCTTTTCCCAGCCCCTGGCACTACCAGGCTGAGCCCTTGTGCCCATCCACACTTCTGTACCCTCTCGGAACAAGGTTTCACCCCCAGCCACCTGTGCCCATGCCAGGAAACTTAGAAGAGATCAACGGATTTTAATTTTTGTCTTAGAATGGTTATTAGAGTGTGTCTTCCTTAGCCCTATATAAAGATGAACCTGTGTACTTATCTCATAAACTTTCGAAACTGAGTTTTGACCAATCTCCAGGTTATCTCACTTGCTTCTGTGTCATAGAGATAGTGTACAGGGAAAGAATAAACACTGCAGATTTCAATGTAGACCTGCTGGTCACAGCTGAAAGCTTGGCAGGCGGGGGGCAGCTGTGTGGCAGTGCTGAGGCTTAATCTGGGAACAAAGAACAGAACTATGGTCAATACTGTCCCTGCAAGCATGGACCCATTATGGTTTTGTCATTATTTGGACAGCAAATGCCTCCCAGACATTGTTCGAGTGCCTGTGTGTGCTTAGCACATGGCGTTGTTACTGGAAAATTGCCTCTGATTTTTGCAGCTCTAGCTGTGCACATGCTCCTGGAACCAGGGCGTCACTGTCTCATCTTCCTGTTGCCAGATTTCTAAGCTGTTAAGTGACCATCTGATTATGATTAAGCCATAAGCCTGGGACTGGCATGTAGTAGGTGGCGGGGCCGAAAGCAACATTTCAGGAGCTTCCCGTTTACGTGCTATCCTATGCTGTAATTTGGCTTAACTCTGCTCACACAAGTCCAACATGAAAAGATGACGTTGGCTGGTCCATCAGTGCAGAGCACGAAAATTCTCCCATCATGTCCGTGTGGGGTGCCGACGCAGGTTTTTTCTGAGGGCCTGAAGAAAGTCGGATTGTGGAGGAATTTCGGGATGGTAAGGAAGGCACTGAAGCTGCTAGTAAGCTTTCACAGTGAAATGGCAAATGACATTAGGATTTATGTCACAGCCACTGCTGTGTTGACATTTCAAGCACTAGAAGAACATTATTTGTATTTCATCTCTATTTTAAAAAGTATTTTGGTTCCTAATCATCTTTGGTTGGACATAGGCGCATGTGTTTAAGAAAACAAACAGTTTGTGATTTATTATGCTATATTTTAAAAATGATTGCCCAGCTTGGCGGTGGTCTTTCACGGACTTGCGAAGAGTCCAAAGTAGAAATGTCTCGCTTATTTTCCCTGATGCTGCTTCTTGGAGCCAAAAGTAATATTTTTCCCCCATTGGTTTCAACTAAAATATTACTTTGGTTACAAAATACATAGAATATGATGCCACATGTGGCAGCCTGCAGTGGATGCGCACCATGAGGAGTGATCAGGTGTGCTTTGGAGCAGCTTTCTCAAAAGCCCATTCCTACCCAGGAGAAGAAAAATGCAGTCCTCCTAGTCCCTGAAAACTTGTGCCTAGTAGCAATCCCAGAAAATGTATTTGCTCCATTCATAGGAGTGCTAAGATCATGTTCTCTGTGGGCATTCTGATGGCACCGTTCTTATTTTCTTAAAACAAATATAACAGAATAAATAGAAGTTAAAGAACTAGAAAAGGGAGATAACTAATTGCCATGGCATTTTCATCACTGGCATTGCACTGATGGGAATTTAATAGACACAGAAATAGCCACGGCGTTGCCTCCTCTTCCTGCGCGCACAATGCACTCCTTCGAACGTGGCAGTCGAGAGTCGGTGTGGGCTGAACAAATGAGTCCCTACTTAAGAATGCGGTGTTCTGTTCTTCCAGTCAATGTCAACTTGCGCGCTGATTTCTTTGCCATCTGGCATTGCGTTCACTTTCTCCTATTCATAGAAGACACCGGAGGGCACCAGTCTGTCAGATAGGAGGTTCGGCAAGATTCTCAGATTCCAGAGTCAGTCTCCTCTCCATTTATGAAGATGTAAATCTAACTAGTACTCTTCACCGTGACACAGTCAATGTTCTCAAGATCTCTTTCCGATGTCTTTTAATATCAATCTAGAATATTGGTGCTCTAGGGGCGGTGATATGTTTTCTTGGCTGGGTGATCTATTAACTTCACAAAACAGATGTCATTCATAAATCACAAACCCCAGGGCGCTTTGGGTTCCACAGACATCCAAGATAGGAAGCATTCCCCACCCTGCTGTAGAGCTTTCTTAAATTCATGCCCAAACTCTAATCTTGTTTTTTTAGCAGCTGACCAGAGTGTGAGGGGATTTTGTTACCCATCTGTGTCTATGCTGCAGGGATGCAGAAGAGGCGGGGAGTAGGTGTGGGTCTCCTGGTGACCTGTGTGTCACACAGCTTGGTGCCAGGCTCGTGGCAGTGTCCTGCCAGGCTGCAACGTCCTGCCCTGGGCCGAGGCAGCAGGGAGGGACAGTGGGCATCTGGGAGGCACCCAGTCCCCTCCAGAAACCCCCAGTCTGTGCCCCTTCCCCACGAGGGTGGGAGCAAGGTGCCCACCCCAGGGCCTGGCACAGTGCTGAGGCTGCTGAGAGTTAGCCCCCAGCCTGGAGAGTCCACTGTCCTTACTCTTGGCCACATGAGAGCTTTGGCATGTGAGAGGCATCTGCTTCCTCTTCTCAGCAGAGCGCTATCTCTAGAGGGAGCCTGGCGGGTTCTGAGTGGGAAATGCGGTCTCTGGGGCAGCGACTTCAGTGGGAAGCCCCCTCATAAGAACAGAAGGGGCTGCGCCTGGAGGGCCGAGAGCCCCGTCCCCTGGCTCCGCACCACCAGGCCACAGCTGAGTTTTAAGTCTTTCCTCGGACCTCTGTGGCGATGTATCTTCTTTGCAGTCTCTTGGGATGGGCCTGTGCCTGCTGCCCAGTGAGGACAAAAGCCTGGGGTTTTGTAGCTCTTCCAAGGTGGAGAGTGACTGTCATCGCTGGCCGAGTAGGATGCAAGGACTCGCCATGTCTTCGTCCACCCTTCGGAAGTCGGAGTTCCCAGGGACCCTGATCTGGGGCCTCCCAAGTGTGACCCTGGTGAGCCAGGGTGTCAGCTTTGTAGCCTTGGGGATGACTCCTACTTGGGCCACAGCTCACTGCTGATGACCACCTTCACTCCTTATGTACCCAGTGTAAGGACCTGGCCAGCGGCCTCATTCTTCCTCTGTGGAGTTGTCTGCGGCAGCTCCATGAGGCTCACGCTGAGTGCTGAGGTCTCACTCATGTCCCAGGAATGAGGCGACTGCCACCTGCCTCCTGAGATATGGGCAGGTTGGGATCTGTCATTCAAGAGAGGGTTTTCCACCCTTGGGCCAGACTAGATCCATACTCAAGAGACAGCTCCTCTAGCCACCTCATGGCCTGGGTCTTCATGCTTCGGCCAGGCCTAGTGCAGGAGCGAGAGGGAGTTGCCTCCTTCGGACCTCCAGGATGCTGAAAAGGGCACAGCGCTCATTTCTAGAAGAAGGCAGAGGCACTGGAGTTCATGCCTGGGCACCCTCTGCACTCGCTGGGCTCCCTTTTTCCCAAGTCCAGAAATCGCAGGACAACATAGTGCACTCCTAGGATCTACATGACTGGCCAGGGTGCCTTTTGCCTGGACACAGGCCATCTCGGCGATATCTTGGGAAGCAGGGCGATGGATGTGCTGCATGCTTCAGCGGTCTCCAAGTCAAGCTCCTCATCCTACACGAGGGTAGGTCTCATCCAGTCAGGGCTAGGGGACCAATGTGCCATTCTGGAGACTTGCTGTAGGCAGGGCAGGGGATAAACGATGCTGCCTGCAGCTCAGGGCCCTGGATCAGAGGTTGGAGGGAGCCACTCAGGACATGGCTGGGGTCGCTTCCCTGCGCTCAGCATGGAGCATGCAGGCCAAGGTCTGTGTGGCTGAGGTGGGGGGCCCTGGGCCCTGCCTGGATCCATGCAGCTGGCAGGCACCTCGTGTGGCTGTGCCACTTCCTCCTAGCTCCCAGCAAGGGTGACTTCGCAGGCAGCGAAGAGTAGAACCGGGGCAGTAGGCATCCTGTTGCATTGTTTATTTGACGTCCGATGTTGGGGATGGCATCTGCTTTCTGTCTCCTTCGGTGGTTCTTCCAAGCATGCTGTCTTTCCCCGCAGTCAGAGGGAGGGCTGAGGTTTTGCAGACCTCGGCAGAGAGCCCTGTCCTTGCCCTCTCGCTGCAGATCTGGCCACAGCCCTGCCGCTGTGACCTCTGGGAACCCTACAGACATGAGCAGCCTCTCCGGCCCTCTGGCCACCCCTGGCTTCTCTGGCCTTTCCATTTGCTGTCTGTCTGGAGTTTGCTCATGTGCCGAGGCAGACGTAGACACCCTCACCGTGTCAGCTGTGAAAATCCTCCTCCTCTTGGAGCCCAAACCCGCCCTCCTCCTCAAGCCATTAAAAGCAGCTCTGCTTTCTGTCCACGGAGACAGCCTTGATGTTCGGGGCACGTTGCCGCTTTGTAGAGCCCCTTGGTGGAGAGGTTCTTCCGCCTTATCTGGGGCTGATAATTTTTGTTTTAGTGCACTCATTAAAATTAGTGCCAAAAGATAATTATCTTTTAATTCTGCTTTAAGTCATACGAAATTGCATCCTCTGGGGGAAAACAATACAAAATATATTTTCTTTGCTAAGCTTTTCCTTTTTATGCTGTTTTCCAAATATCATGTTATAAAAACATCAAAATACCAAGGACATACTGAAGCGATATGGTTCGGGTCATTTGAAGAACTTAACATGTTAAACCACATAGCTCCGCTTAAGTGTCGATTGTAAAATTGTATTGTTTGAAAGCATGAATTATTCTGCTTAATCTCAGTAATTGTAAAGGGAGTTCACTTAAGAATATATCATTATCAGATCAATACTCAGTCAAACTATGGGTAATTCATGAACAGATTATGCAGAAGTGACGTAGATGCCAGCGCATAGCCGGACCAAGAAGGGCCTTGGACTGTGCTCTGGGTACCCATAAGGTTGTGTCGGTTGCTGAGTCAGTCAGACCTGCTGCAACTGTTGTATAACCATCGCTACAGCATGGAAAGTGTAGGGTTGCTGTTACGCACCAGGCAGTTACTCAGGAGTTCTTTCGTGATATAATCTTATTGATAAAATAGCTCCCCTGTGAACTCAGAGCCACTTACCTCGAGGACAAGTTTAGCCATCAGAATCCTTGCCGTGGGGGACCAGGAAGTGGCTCAGAGGCGAGAGCCTGCGCATGCGCCTGCTGTGCACCCTCCACCCCTGCGTCCCCGGCAGCAGACCCATCCCGGGGTGGCATTATCGTATGTGGCTCTGGACAGAAGTGCTGTGAGCCAGGGGTGCAGCGTTAAGCATGAGAACCAGGAGAGAGGCAGTCTGGTTCTCCTTTCTGATGCCTTGGGAAAGGCCTGATGAGCATAGCAAAGGCACAGCAGGTGGGGGCCTGGTGCTTGCAGTCCCGAGGATGTGTGGGGAACCCACTGCTCAGCGTGCTTTAGTGCAGGAGAACCCCAGGGCTGAGCAGCCCGAAAGTGTACATGCCTTCCTCCAGCCAGCTCTCAGGCTGGCTGGGCCCCCGCCCATCTAGAGATCATGGCTGCTGCAGCTCACAGTCCCGCCCCTAATATCCGGAGTCCAGGGAGTTTGAAAGGTAGGGAGCTATGGCCGAGGCTCCTCTCACTGCGAGTCCTGACCAGGCAGCTCCTCTGGGCTTCAGTAGTCTGTTCCCAAGTGGGCAAGGGTGGGGCTGAGTCGAGCAGAGAACCCAGAGCTCAGTCTTGTGGACTCCTCCAAGCCCAGGCAGGATGGAGGACCGGAATCGTCTTCCTGGTGTGCTCATTCACCGTCAGGGCCTGACCGTGGAGCACATGCGTGTGATCATCAAAACCAGGTAGCTAGAGTTTGGAGGACCAGCAACGTCGGGACTAATAACGCTGTACAAAGTGTACAGAGGAGAAATATCTGTGGTCACAAGGCTCCTGGATCTATCCTAAGGAGTCACTTGATCTAAAACACAAGCTGAGTGAAGTGGCTCCCTTTGCTTTTGACACCCAAGAGCAGGGCTTCCTACTACTATGTCACTGTGATTCCGTGTCTGTGGCTTCCCCTCAGTTACATGAAAGACTAAGGCAGAGTTCATCTGGCCCAGCAGCCGTGGAAAGTCCTTTGCGAAATGACTCACATGCGCAGGCTGAAGCAAGGACCCGCGCTAGCATGCGCAGCCCGAGCTTTCCGCCATGGCTGTCTGCTCTGAGCAGGTATCTGCCAAGGGGCGGCTGCCGCTCCTCACTGTGAGCAGCGAGCCGTGGGTGTTGGGTGAATGACTAGGAATCTCACCAGCTTGGAATCCTGTGCCCAAGACCATCGCTTCCTCAGATAGGATGAAGCAGGTCAACTTCCTTTACCATCAGCCCTTGCATGGGGCTGACTGGTGCGGGGCATTAGTACAGGTACAACAGGCACAATGCACTAGGAGCTTCAGAGAGTGGAGCATTTGCCGAAGAATTGGAGTCAGCCTCCATGATTGGCATGTATTAATTATTTGTACTATAAAGACCTTTATATTTTTTAATTTTTTTTTCATTTATGTATCTGGCGCAGAGTGTCACTCTCATAGTGATCCTCCTGTTTTCAGTCTCCCCAGCGCTGAGATTACAAGTGTGCATCACCGTGACCAGTCTCACTCCCTTGCTCAGTATGCTCTGGGGTCGAGGCCGTGAGGCTTGCATGCGGAGGGGGCATCAAACCCTGGTCCCTGCGCTTGCCTAAGCAGGTGCTTATCTGCTGAGACATCTTGTCGACCTGACTTTTGGCTGTCTAACAGATGCCTTTTTTGTTTACCTTGCTTTACCTTTATAGTTACTTTGTTTTCCTTTTGATATTCCTATATCTGACATAAATACTGACATGAAAGTGTTTCTTTATTTTTTTGCTTCAGAATTGTATTAGTGCCAAAGCCAAAATTCATTGGCTGTTGTGGCTTAGATGAAAACATGAGCCAAGAAGTGACTTAAAATTCTTTAAAGAGCTTATTCTATAATAAGCATGTTTAATAAAACATCAGCATTAACATGAGCTGTTTAAATATTTTGTAGGTTCTGTGTACTTGCATGCAGAATTGGAGATAATACTAGTATTTTCTTAAACTCCTTCAATAATTGAAGAAATAAGGAACCTATCATTTGGTACTGCATTCTGGCCCTAGGTAGCTTATTGTCCATCACTGGCAGGGACTGTTTTCAGCAGTACTCCCTTCAGGTAGGAGGGAATGTGATTTTCCTCTTACGCATAAAAAATGGAATAGTTCACTTTATCCAAATAGTAGGCATAGGTCCAGATGACTGGCTTAATACTTCAGTTTGCATTGCACATTTGTCCTGAGGTTGTCGGTCTCTAGGTGCCTACCCAGGGCTCTCAGGCTGTGTTGGACTTTTGTGGCACTCAGGAGCACCCCGTGACCTAGAGGTGTCTTTCCTTTTGCTCTGGCGCCACCCACCTGATAGCACTGTTCTAAGGTCTTACCCTTGGGGTCACACAGGAACCCCTGTGCATCCTTCCCCAGCTGCCCACTCTGTCAGGCCCTTTCAGAGGAGTATGGGACATGGGCAAGGGACAGAACCTTCTAGAACTGGACCCACCACACCTCTTTGCTGTGTCCTTGGATTCTTGCTTCTCCATACAATACCTGGTGTGTCCTTCTCTTCCTGGGAGGTCACCAGGTGGCACCTGCCCTGGACAACCGCGCTGAACCTTAACTATCATGGGTGCATTGCCCAGCCCCAGGCGAGGCTTTACAATGTCAGTCTAGGGTACAATTCTGTCAATGGCAGGTGGAGCAGGACCATCTCTGTCCTCGTGCTTTGGACTTGGACTGTGGGCTGGGAAGCAAACTCTGTCCAGGGCAGGTCCCAGTGCAGGTGAGCTAGACCACACGGCCCAGCCGAGCTGGCAGCTGCCTCTTCCCCACAGTGTCTCCTCTAAAAGGTCCTCTGAGGCTCACCCTTTTTTAGCCCGAGGAGAAAGTGTGTGTCAGCGAGGGCCATCCGGGGCCACTTCTCACAATCTTAGATGAGCTGGAGCGAAATATTAATTGTCACGTATCAAATATTGGCTGAAGTTGAAAGTGAGGATTTCTCCCTAAACTTTGTTTTCTCAGCCACCTGTATCTTCTAAAAATACTTTCTTTTCCTCAGTGATCTTTTTTAATGTTTTATGAAAGCTAGCCAAGTAAATTTCAAGCTAATTAATGAAAGCTTCACATGTTTCAGGAAGCCACAGAAGTGTGTGACTTTTGCTGGGAGGGACACTCTGTTCTGCCATCCCGGGCTACCTGGGCCCGTCTGGAAAGTCAGCACACAGCTGTGCAATGTGGCAAAGCTTGTGGTCTCATGCAGTGCATGCCAGTGCATGGAGTTTATTTTTCAGTTTCCGCATTGTGGATGTAATACACTTTCAATACTGAAACTTTTTGCCAAGCTAAGAAGCATTACATGAAATTGCAACTATAACTGTCATTACTGAATCCAGTCTAGGGAAGAGGTGAGCTTGGCAGAGCAGCTTCACACTTGAGAGGGACTGTGAGGAGGAGGTGCTGGAAGCCCTTTCGGGACAGGCCAGGTGCTCAGGCCAGCAGAGGAGGTGGCAGCTTCATCTGGGATGAAATTCCAATCAAAATGCCCTCTCTCACCCTGTACTTCAGTGCCTGCAGCATGAGAAATTAATTCTCCAAGATCACACTTAGAGGAAAACTATTTTTCTCTTTTGTTTGGGAGCTTGGAAGCATTTTGCTTGTTTCAGTGTTACACAGCATCAGGAAAGACAGGGCGCTTTATTTTAGAAGTCAGTTTCTTAGAATGAAAAATAAACAGATAGAAGAGTTCCTTTAGAATGGCTGGGTGGAGATAGTCTATTAGATTTTTAGATTTTTTTAAAGCTTTATAAAGATCCTTATCTTTTCTCACAAGTGTTTAAATACCTTACAGAAATCCATTGCTTGTTTTAAATTTTGAAATAGAAAAGTGTTATAACCAAACTGCCCATGAGGCGAGCTTGTGGTTGTACAAGAAATCTTGGGCTGAGATGGAAGTTAGTGGACCCCTTAAGCTGGCTCTCTGATTCATGTCTTCCTCCTTATTTAAACGTCATGACCTTTTGTTTCTTTCCTGTTTGTGCTTTTTTAGAATTTGTGGACCCATGTTGAAGGATTAGTTCATGCCTAATGAAAGGACATGGATGGGTGTCTTATGGAGCTGTGCCACTTATTCTGTGCGTGTGCCATGTTTAAGTGTGACGAGAGGAAAGTTCAGAGCCTGGGCAAAGTGACAGCTAGGGACACCTGCAGCATCACAGGGACAAGGTCCTGGTTCTGCAGGGGCTCAGCCACGTGCGGCAAGGGAGTCACCATGCTTGGGGACAGACTGCCTCACTTTCGACGTCTTCTGTTGAGGTGGGGAGCACTATGTTATTGTCTCCTAAAACTTTATGCTATGGAGAAACTTCCTATATATAACTGTACTGAAAGCAGGGCTTCCTCGACCCCATTACGTGGTCCTCCGCCAGGTCCCTCATGGCCAGCTGCGCTGTGTATGTGCCACAGGGCACACTGCTAGGCTGTGGGCTCGCGGACTCACTTCGTGATTGAGAATCTCCCTGACCACATCAGGGCTGCCTCAGTGCTGGCCATTCTGCAGCCAGACCCCTAATGACACGCATCTCCCTCACAGTGCCACACAGAGCCCTCACGCTACCCTAGAATGCCCTTGTGCTATCCCTGCCGCTCTTGCACCACCTCTGGACCACCGATCGGCTTCCTGACTTCACAGGCTGGCCCTTTCCAAAGGTCCTCTGGCCTGGGCCCAGTGGTGCGCAGTTTTTTCTACTACGTGGTGCACGCCTGAGGCTCCCTGTGTGCCCCTGCAGCTCGTGGCTGGTTTCCTGTGAGTGCCAGGTGGTGCTTTATTGTCTGAATGTGATTTGTCACCTCCCCATTGGAAGGCAGTTTTGTCGCTTGCAATTTGTGGCGATGATGTGAAAGGTTTCTCCGAATACTTTTTGTAGACATCAGTTTTAATTCATTTGCTTAAATACCCAGGGACGGAGTTGCCAGAGTGCATGGTGAGATTATGTCTCCCGTTGTAGGAAACTTCCAAACTGTCCTCTCAAGCACTGCCTGGCTTTGTGCTCCCACCAGGTGTCCATTTGTGGCCTCCACACCCTCGCAGTGCCTGATGGGTCTCCACCCCTCGAGCAGGAAGGTGCCGCTTCTTGTTGCTTCAGGTGCAGCCTCCTGTGACAGGTGCTGCTGAGCCCCTTCTCCTGTGCTAGCCGAGACCTGTCCCTCTTCCCCAGCGAGGCATTCGCTGGCTCTTTCTCCCACTTTCTAATTGGGTTGTTCTCTCATTGAGGGTTTTAAGCATCCTTTGTCCGTTTGCACATACATCTTTTACCAGGTCAATGTTCTGTAAATACTTTGTTTTCACGTATGACTCACCCTTCATGCTATTAGCTGTGGCTTTTTGAGAGCGTAGATTTTCACCTATAAGGAAGCCAGGCTTGTCTGCTGTCTTTCGTGGGTCCTGCCTTACGCACGGAGTCTAAGCTGTCGCCGTACTCGGAGTCCTCCCAGTTGTTCTCTGTGCTGTTTCCTCGGAGCTTCACAGGTTTGTGCATTGTGATTTCATCTCTGTGAAAGGAATGAGACCTGTACCTGGGGCAGGTCACTCTTTTAGGTGCTGTTGCCCCAGTGCTATCCATTCGAGGACTGTCTCCTCTATGTCCCGTGTCCCCTCTATGTCCTGTGTCCTTTCTCAAACACGAGTGCTCTGTGTCTGGGAGGCCCGTTTCCTGGCTCTGGAAGGGCTTCACAGCTGAGACCCAGGCAGCATGTGTGTGGCGGGTGCGGGGTGGCTGGGAATGGGTCAAGGATGACTGGAATGAAGGCTGCAAGGGAGGAAGAGGAGGAGCCGACTGGTGACAGGTCCCCCCCTGCCCTTTGCTGGCAGGCGGGTTTCCCGCCCTCTAGGGGCTCTTCTCCTATGGCAGATGCGCTATCTGGATGGAAGCAGAGGCCCCAGGGAGGCTCCGCAAGGTGAGGTCACAGCACCTGTGCCGGGCCATTCGGAACGCTGATGGTGGCACCATCGTGGCTGCTAAGAAGTGGATCTAGGCGTCTGGTCACATTTCTTTGTGTTTTATTGATCTTTTCGGGGCAGTGTACTAAGAATGTCGTCTTCTCTGCCTCTACGCCCTCTCCTCTCCCAGAGCATGCGGGCTGTAACACTCTTTTAACTTGCTAGGTGCTACCGTGCCCTGCACTCTCTCCAGGGGGACGAAAGGTCTGCAACTCATGCACACCTTTTGCCATGCCCATGGCCAAATAAAACCTGGGAACAACTTATTTTTTTGTTGTGTGTGCCAGCATAGATCAGTGTCCCTGAGCACTGGGGCTGCCTAGGTATATATGTGCCTATGTTTACCATTCGCAAGTCTTTCCTTCCTACAAAGTTTAGAGGCGTTTATAGCAGGAAATGTTAGCAAATAAAGAAGACAAAATAAAATGCCCTGCAGAAATAACAAGCCAGAAATAACCTAGGGCGTGTGCGCTGGCCAGAGCCCCGCCCTCCAGGCAGGGCGGCCCCTTCTGCGCTTCCCTGACCTGCGCTACATGCGTTTTCCACGCCGTCTTCCCCACGTGTCTCTCCAGCTGTGGTTTGCTCACAGCTACGTCAGGTTCATCCTGCGCCCCTCCACTGCATCTTCATTTTGTGAGTGAGGTACGGGATTTTTAACCATTTACCCAACAATTCTTACATGGAGAAATATTTGTGAGACACTTTTCTACAGCATTATTAGGGCCCCACTTTAAAAGGCTGTAATGTAAGACAGACTGTTTTGGTTTACTAGAATGTTTGCTTATGTTCTAGTAAACTAGAACTATGCAGACTTGCACTGTACCTAACTCATGGCATTGTAAGGCAGTCTACAGGAGTATGTTTGTTGGTCTAGTTTCTGCACACCTGTGACTCTTCCCAGAAGACCAGGCACAGTGAATGAGCCAGCTAACGCAGGCTTGCGCTCCACCTACCCCTCAGTGTGCTCAGCCCTTCCTGCCATCTGCGCACTGGAGTTTTCTGTTCTAAGAGAAAGTCCTGGCACTTATTTCTAGTCACCCTCCTGGCTCACCACCTGGGTCACATATTTGCCCTTCAATCAGTCTGCTTCTTTCCCGAGAGACACAGTGCTCGCTGGCAATGTGGGGTCACATGCTCTCCCCAGAGGTGGACCTGGGGCCTCAGCCTCATGCCCTTGTGAGGGCAACCAGGGGAGGATGAACAGAGGTGAGGAACAAGCAGCTGGTGCCCCTGTAGTCTTGTTCTGTGCCTTGGTCCCGGCCTCGCTCTGGAGGTGGGAGCTGGGGCAGTGCTGCTGGCTGTGGCTGGGGGCCAGAGCTCTCCCTCCCTCCAAGGCAGACCTGGGGCCCTCGGGCCTCGTCCTTTGGGGAGGAGCAAGAAGACATGGCTGCCTGCAGTGTGTGAGCAGTGGCAGCCTGGGTGTGCAGACCCGCTCCTGAAGCACCAGGCAGTGCTGCCCAGAGAGGCTGATGAGAGCTTGCCCCGCTGTCTGCCTGTGGTGTGACAGGCCCAGGGACATGTAGGGTGGCCTCAGACTGCCGCACACCCCGGCTTCCTCTGACTTGCGTACCCTATGGGCTCTGCCCAGCCAGGTCTGCCTCCCATGTTTCTGCATCTGTATGCACACACACACACACACACACACACACACACACACACACACACACCGGAGTGGGTGTCAGGGGCCAGGCACCCTTGCATGAACCTACCCGAATGTGTCCTTATTAGGGGCTGCAGGCTGGTGAGCATTTCCTGTGTTGCTGTTGCTCTGTGAAAGTTAAATATTTAGAATCCTTCCGAACCAAGCAGCCCTGCCGGGACGCCCACTAGGTCTGCTCTCCTTATGACGGGCTCCCATGGGCACAGGCTCTCGGGCCCTGCGGGACGCACAGAGTGGTCACCGCTGTCTTCCGGAGCATGTGCTTGCCCTCAGCCTCATGCTGCCGGGTCCTTGCCGCTTGCCTCAGTTATGGATAAGGGTTCTGGCTTTGATTTTCATGGTTTTTCCAGATCCAGGAGGAGGCTGAAAGTAAATAGAAAATGCCAGTTTCCCAGCATGCCCAGTCCATGTATAAAATACTAGAAAAATGTGCCAGCTGTGTGAAGACCTTTGGGGCTGCTCCTGGTGAGGGGAGCTTCATTCTGACCGCCCACTTCACACTACCCTGCCCCATCGGGGGCCTCTGAGCCCTCTCCCGTCTTGCACAGTCCCTCAGCTCCAGGCTGAGTCTGGAGCATGCTTGGTATTAAGGCCAGCATGGGTCCTATCTCTACTGGGGCCACAGAAACCAGAATGTGGCAAGTGGGGGCCCTGGGGCCCAGACTGTGCGTGGCTCTTGGCCACAGCGGACCAACCCCACCCATCTCTTTCTTAGTGCTGGGATCCTGGGAGATTGGAGCTGGCAGGACCCTGGGGCTGGGGGGTGGACAGTGACGGGCTCTCGTCATCACTTGCTGCAGGGACCCTGTCACCCCTCCCTGCAAGAGTCCCCCAGTTCCTGCCTTATTTGTTGATAGAATGGATGAAAAGAAACACTCATGTGCTGGTCACCAAGCCTAGTGGCTGCAGGGCGCTGAGCTAGGAGGACAGGGCCTCACCATCTGAACATCTTTGGAATTGAATTATCCAGCCGATCATAGAGAAATAAATGTCGCATAGAGGAAGAGCCTCGACACTGGGAATGCCACTTTGTTCTTCCCTTGAAAGTGGACATGGGAATAATTTTATTCAGTTAGTAAGCTTCGTGGTCTCCCTCCCCTAGCCCGCCTGCCATTTCTAGCAAATCAAAGTATAAAGATGCATTTTGTTTTGTTTTATTTTTTGCTTTCTTTGATCATTTCCTTTAACTGTGATGCAATTAGAAAGAAAACCACAACAGACCCCTTGACTGACGAAGACAACATGTATAAAAATTAAAGAGCTGCAGTCAACTTTAAGAAAAACATGGCAAACCCCTATGAAGAGATCTGTGACAGATGGAAATGCGTGCATGTTCAGCATCATCTGGGTGGCTGCTAGAAACGTAGATTATCAGTCCTACGCAGGGCTGCTGATCAGAGGCCAAACATGAAGCGCTGTGGTTGCTGTCTCCGAAGCCCCCCCCCCCCAGTGTCTGGTGCTGTGGCGGTCTCCTGCTGGGATCCTTCTGGGACGCGTTGTGTTTGGGCGATGTGAGATAGCAGAGGTCCACAGGTGGTCATCAGCAGTTACCGAGGGTCTGGCGGCTGCTTCCAGTAAGAAGTGGAAGTCAGCCATCCCAGCATGCATCTCTTCATATATATGAAGAGATGTGAACAGCCCTGACCAGGTTTCCTGTATGTGGTGCAGAGCGGCACCTGCCACAGACCTGGGGTCTATATCCAGACACCTGAGGAAGACAGGAAGAGGGCTCACAGCAGGGATGGAGTCTCTGGAGCTTCTGGCTGAGAGCTGCCCTGGCTGGCTGGAACAGTCGGGTTTGGTCTTTGACACGTGGTGCCTTCTGGTCTTTATTCCCTTCCTCAAAGCTGCGTGAGTTGCTCCTGCCCCTGCACCCCCAACTTCCTTGTCGCTGGCTGGCACAGTCTTCCTAGTCAAGTTGAAACCAGTTTTGAGTGCCAGGGCTGTGGTGTTTACTCTTTAAACCAACATTGATTATTGTTTGATTTTTCTTCCTTTAAAATTAAGGAATTCCACGTGTAGAATATGTGTAAATATATGTAGAAAGGAAGCCAGGTGCTTCTGACCTTGGGACCACTAAGCTGGAGACCATGGGCCTGTGGTCAGCTCCAGCAGGCATCTCTTGCCCTCGCCCTGAGGTGGCCTGGAGATTTCCTCAGCGGTTCCCACGCAGCCACCTGCCAGACACAGCAGGGAGGCCATGCAGCTCCAGAGAAGTCCCTAGATTCTGAGAAGTGTGCCCAGGGCAACGTCCAGTCTTGTCTAGAACACAGTGCTTAAGAGTGGGACCAGAGTGTGCACACTGTGTATTGCTTTGTGCTTGGAATGTTTAGCAGCATGGAATTCTCTCTGGACTCTGGAACACTTCTGAGACCTGCCTTATCGCAGGTGTCCAACTTCAGCTTCCGCTAGCTGGGATGGCCTCTCCATGGTAAACATAGCTTAGATTTTCTAAACCATAGTACCACTTGTGCTCATTCAGAATTAATGGGAAAAGGCTGCAGGCCTTCTTCTTATTCAGTATAGCAGCCAGGGTAACTGCACATCAGTGCCTGGGCATCTGCACAGGAAGCCCTTAGCCCTGCGAGCTGCAGAGCCAGCATTCCTGTATGGCCCCTGTGCTAGCTAAGTTTGATCTTGGTTACTAAAGTGCATGCCGCTGTATTACCTGGGTGTTGCGGCCTCAGACTGGATGTGGGCACCCTTGTCCCTTGTGGGGAATATCTCGTAATCTCAATTGAGTCCTATATCTAAGAGCACACTACCAGAGCCCGTAAGACACAGGCATTGTAAGGGGCGGGCAAGAGTGCCAACCTGACAGGATTAGGAGTGGTGACTGGTCAGACACTGAATCCACTGGCTCTCACAGTCGCATTTGCTGTGGGGACGTGGGGCCCTGCTGGAGGAGGGTCCCCAGGGGCACGACTGTCAAGAGTAGGTCTCTTGCTGGCACAGGTGCCCCGTGCTCTCCTTCCTGTCCACTGCCAAGGGACATGCCCCGTTGCTCTGGCACCCCTGCCTTGGAGCCCAGTGGCTGTGCCCTGCCTTCTCTGAAGCCTTGAGCCAAGAGAACCTCAACTCCCTTAACTTGAACATTTTGGGCATATTGTCCTAATGATGGGGAAACTAATACATATTGGGTCATCGCACCACCCCAGAATGCACACAGGGGTGTAGGAACCCCTGGATCTGGCCTAGGCCTGGCCTGGCCCGGCCTGTGGGTTGGGACCTTGCCCTGGAACTCCCTGTAGCCCTGTGTCTTCACACTTAGCCCAGCATCTCCCCCCTGGTGTGGGCTGGACTGCACTGTTCCTGGAACACGTGCCTTGGCGGTTCACAGATGCCAGAGGCAAGGGCCATAGGCCAGAGGGGACACAGGCACATCTTGTGATGTCATCAGGCAGATGGCTTGAAAGGAACCAGCTAGCACTTGATACATATGAAGATAGTCCATTTTCTAGAAATACAAGACATTCTTTAAAATCCACCTGAGGGTCCAGAATAATCCCAGGTTTATCATTTCAGAGGTCACTGAATAAGACTCTTGATGGTTAGATGGAGAACAACTAATCCATTTCCATAAATAAGTAGTGTGCTTGTCAAGAGCTTGCTAATTGATAAAATCTGTAATTCTCCAAGGTAACCACTAACGATTTGTTGCATAGTGTTGTATCTTATTAAACTATGATGTTGATGCCTGGAGAAGTGGGTATTGCGTGTTGTTATGGTTTATGTCTAGTTGTCTCCTCAAAGCCTTGTGCAATCGTGGGGCGGGGACTTCTAGAGTTTGAGACTTGACTCATGAGTCACTGGGATTATGTGTTTTAGTACTGATGAGATTATCAGTCTGAGTACTGCTGGGAATTATAGGTGTGGCCTGAGGTGGATTGGCTAAGGCAGAGAACCTGATGTAATTTAAATAGAGACAGAGAGACAGATCCTTGCTGTTGCTCTCTGCTCCCCTGGTTGGTCAGTGGCCTCTGTCTCAATTGTTGCTGTTCTACCACCATGAACTGCTGCTCTTTGCCATGTGCCTCTCTGCCTTGGAGCCAGCCAACTATGGACTGAACCCTTCATGAACTGTACGCTAAATAAACCTTTCCTTCCTTCATTTGGGGTGTGGGGTATGTGGCCCAGCAATGAGAGACAAGTAACTAAGATACTTATGGAGTGAACACGCCAAGGATCATTCTTCAACAACTCCAGAAAGCCAGGGCACACATGGCAGTGCTGAGCGCCAGCATGCCTGCGCTGCAGACCAGCCTTGGCCATGGGCTCACGGGTATGATCAGGCAAGCAGGAGAGCCTGGCTGCTGGCGCTTGCTGCAGACGCTGTGGTGGAGGGACAGAGGACAGGCATGCAAAATGCTTGCTCCTAGAAATCAGGGTGCGGTTCTCCTGATGGGAGCAGCTGAAGGGGCTCCAAGGCTCTCTGGCACCACTGGGGACAAGCACCATGCAGGGTACAGGCTGAGGAAGCAACAGTGTGCCAGCTTTCCAGGCCGTGGTCTCCACAGTCATTGGAACTTGGCAGGGGCCTGCAACGGTAAACAATCTGGTCCTTGCACGTCAGAGCGATGCTCAGGCTACAAAAACCAGAGACCAAGCAGAGCGAAGTTCAGGGGTTAGAGGAGCTAGGCAGGCCACTAGAGGACTGACTCGGGAGGACAAAGGAGAGCAGGGAGTGTGGGTGGCCCCCACTGGCAATGCTAGAAGCTGTCGACTTGAGCTTTTTACAGCTCAGCCTATCAATCTGGCTTTACTTTTTATTCAGAAAGACAGTGATGTTAAGCTCAAGTATCTATGCCACACTGGTGCTTGGGTCACACTGGTCACAGAGACTGCTGCACCTGCATTTTTAGTTCTCCTGTAAGGGCTGGTCGTGCGGTGGGCTTTCTGCAATACCTGACCTCCTCTGAGGAGGAACATGAGGGGCTCTCATAGGCGAGTAACACATCTGCTGAAAAAGGGTCATTCAACTTTTTTAATGAAGTGTGTATGCAATTTTTTAGTGACACACATACACACACACACACATATATATGTATATATATGTATATATATCAAGTGTATATGTCAGACATGTATGTATGTCATGTATATATAGACATATATATAATTCTCTAAGTCTATGGTCTGCCTTTATACTTTTTTATGTCTTGGTAAATATTTTCTTCCAATTTTACAAAGTTCAATTTATCAAATACGCTGCTCAAAAGACCTTTGTCTAATGCAACAACACAAAGTATTCTACACTGTTTTCTTTTATAGCCTTTACAATATCAGACTTTATGTTTATATCTTGAACTGATCTCAAATATTTTTGTGTTGCACGTTAGGCCTTTCTCTTCGATTGGAATAGAGATACCTCACTGTTCTAGAATCATTTGTTGGGAAGGCGTTCCCTTCTCAGTGTATCATTTAAGTGCCTTATCAAACACACTTTTGAATCTACTTGTAAAATCACTATTCTTTTTCATTTATCTGTTTAGCAATCTTTATTTCACTAGTAAAGGTCCTAAGTTGGAGTCACAGTATCAGAAACACCAAAATTGAAAAATACATGCCATTTATGAAAAATAAACACAGGTAAAGCTGAAGCCACAGGCACAGGCTAGGACTTTTAATTTTGGTGCCAGGTATTGAACTCAGGACCTTACACTCGCCAGGTAGACACTTATGTTGCTGAACTATCTCCCCGGCTAGGCTAGGATTTTCTGAACAGAATCCAAATCACATAGTAAAATGCAAGGATGAACAAATGTGATTACCTAAAATGTAAAAGCTTCTGCACAGTAACCTTTCAACAGAAAGAAAAGATAACCTACAGGACCAGAAGAAAATTTTGCCAGCAGCTCCTCCTCAGACAGAAAACTAAGATCTTGACTAAAGAACTTAAAGCTCGGGCTCCTAAAAGTAAGGATCCAATCAAAAGTCAACAACCCAAGTGCATATACTGCTTGAAAGAAGAGGGGCAAGTGGCCAGCAGGCTTTGGCCGTCATTACTGTTAGAGAAGCGCGAGTCGGAACAACGCTTGGGAGTCTGTGTTACTCTAGAACCCATGACAGCCATCGAGAGCTCAGCAGCCGACACGCACTGGCAAGATCAGAGCGGGGAGGCCTACCGTCTTCTTCGTGGGAATGGAAGCTAGTGCACCCATTGTGGATTGGTTTTCAAAACAAGCTAAATGTAGGAATTCCTTTGAGTTAGCTATCTCTTTTCCGGGCCTCTCTTTTGAAGGAGTTAGACATCATATCGAGTGATACACTCACACCCATGTTTATGGTAGCGCAACTCGTAACAGCTAAATCTTGGAAGTGGCCCGCATGTCCTCCAGCAGATGAATGCTAGGGAAAATGAGGTATGCCTACACAGTGGGGCACTAGCTGACCGCGGAGAAGGGTAAGCTAGAGGCATTCATAGGACAACGGATGCTCCTCAAGTCCATAACACAAAGTGAAACATCAGACACAGGAAGAACGGTGCATGCTTTTTCTTATATGCCAAACCCAAAGCATAAAGCGTTTAAAGAGCAAAATAAGAGAGATAATAGAAGAAACAGGAGGACAGACTTTGCGAAGCTAGCAAGGGTACTGGGGGAAAAGAGGCCACAGGAGGGAAGGACAGGCGGGGGCAGGGAGCAGGACCAAGATGCAACGGGCACACACAAAAGTCCTTGGGGGATGTGCTCATTGTGCATTACAAACACACACAAAAGCTTGAAGGGGCAGAACAGGTGGGACTGACGCCGTTTCCTGTGCAGCTGTCCCAGGCACCAGCTCCGTGGCATTTGGGCCCCCACACACAGCATGGCATGGGCATGGTGGTCCCTGGTGACCTTTTATCTTTTGAGTTCCCAGATGCATGGGCATAGTTTGCACTCATCTGCCTTCTTATGACTTAGATGGTCAGACATGCGCAGTCACTGATACCTGCTAGGTGAAGAAATGAAGCAATCCTTGTTACACAGGCATTCTAGCGACTGGACAGAGGCGGCTTTGTACAAAGAACAACTTCCAGCTAAGCTGGAATTGGAGTTGTGTTACTGATCGGATACTGAAAGAGAAAATGCGGTGGAGAAACCTGTCGCCTGTGTGCCAGTTGCAGGTCAGCTATGCTGTAGTTTGACATCTACGGCTCTCAGGGTAGAAAACGGGACAGGGGTGCCCAGAACCAAGAAGCGTAAACTTGGACAGAGTGGGCCACGAGTCCCACCTGTGTTAAAGCACTGGCCTGTCTCCTGGCGGCTCAGGACGCCATAGGTGCACCTGGGAAGTGATGTGGAGAACAGGAGCAGCTGCCTGTTACTTGTGAAGTCGGTAGTCACAGGGACAATGTGTGCAACGCTCTGAATGGAATGCCGGGCGCTTTTGAAGACCACCAGCACTTGGCAGTAGGCCACACTATGTTTGTGCAGTGTATATGTCATACATGAGCATGCTGTCTCAAAAGGTGAATAGAGGGCAGGCCTTGGCAGTGAGTCAGCATGGTCCACTGAAGTTGCTGTCCATTTGAAGCTCCATTATATATTTTCCTGGCTGTAAGAGTGCAGACCAGGCATAGCTCTGTGTGCGTGTGTGTGTGTGCGCGCGCACGCACATGTGCGCACATGGCTGGGAGCAGATTGCACAAGGCTGCATAGAGGCGAATCCGAGTCTCTGGTGTAGCCAGATGATGACTTTTACATACAGAACCCCAGTACTGGCATCTTAACTGTCCTTGTTTCATTCGGCATTATTGTCCTCTTTGGTGTTATTCCATTTGGGGACTGACTCATGTCCCTGGCTGCTGGGACCTGAGCTCTGGAGCATACTGGTTACCACTGTCACTGATTCCTGCTGCTGTGGCATGCTGTAGACTCACCGCTGGAGAGGCGGTATTGCGGGCCAGGGGATGGATGCTGAGAACCTTTCTGCTAAACCGGAGGCCAGGGACTCCCACTTGGGCAAGTGGAGGTCTTTGTAAGCTAAGTGGTGACTGCCACAGAAGGGCCTGGTGGGGTGTGGGCAGGATGGTGGCAGTGCAGAGGCCCTGGGCAGGGTCATTCTTTCTCTGGATGTCCCCAAGTCACTTCCCACCTCCACCAGTGCTGCTGTGGTGTAGAACTGGGGTGCTGGAGACACTGTGGACCCTTGTGCCAGGGCTGGCTCGTGCCATTTGAGAGTATGCTTGTGGGCTCAGGAAGAGCATGGGTCCCTCCCACAGACACACAGGTCTAACAGCCGCGGAGCCTGGGTCCCACTGCAGAGCAACGTCTCTGTGCTTGTGAAGCCCCCGCCGTCCCCTGGCTCCCTGCCCCCCCAGGGTGCCTACCACTGCACCCACCGCTTCGGCCCTGCTCCGTGCCCACTCACCACCTTCCCCTTTATTTTCTAGCATCCTCTTGTGATCAAGAGCATCAGTCTGCACTTGAGGAGGCCAAGCAGCCCAAGAACGACAACGTGGTGATCCCCGAGTGTGCCCATGGTGGCCTCTACAAGCCGGTGCAGTGCCACCCATCCACGGGGTACTGCTGGTGTGTGCTGGTCGACACAGGGCGCCCCATCCCTGGCACATCCACCAGGTAATGCATAGCTATGGGGAGAGCCAGAGGGCACCTGTCACACAGGACAGTGTCTAGCCCCAGTGTCAATGCCAGGGTGTCTGCCTAGTCCTCTACCCTCTGTGCTATCAGCATCACAGGGGGACTCTAGCATTCACCGGGTTGACTGTGGGCTGCAGCAGGAGCGTGCCTAAACCACACCTCCAGGCGTGTCGGTTCAGGCAGTCCACACCATGGAAGCGTGACTGTCTCACTGTGAGGGTATCAGGAGGAAGCCGGGGCACCTAGAGCCAAGGTGGCGTCCTACAGAGCGTCCCTGGATGTGAAGATGTTGACGCTTCCTGAGTTATTGCTTCCCATTTTCAAATATAACCACCAGGTGTGTAGAGAGGAGAGCAGGTGCAGTAGCCTTGGATACCCTAGGGACCCCTGGAGATCAGGGGAGCAGTGCACGTGGGCTCCCTGACGTCTGTTCCTTGGGAGCCTGACCAGGAAACTCCTCTGCTCTTGCGTAAGAGGTGGGCGTGGCTCAGGGTCTAGCAGTGAGGAGCTCCAGCACCGCGGGAGCACTACCTTCTCTGTGGTTTCCCTGGCCACAGCCGCTCGGCCATTGTGCCTGTGCTCGCTACTGTGTGTGCAGGTAGGGCGTCTGTGCGTGGCACAGGCCCTGGCTGCCTGCATCTCAGGCTGAAGGGTCCCTGGCAATTGAGACCCAGGGGGAGCCTGCAGCTCACAGCCAGACTCCTCAGCCTGCATCAGCAGGGATGCGAGCAGCACATGTGGAGGTGCTCAGAGAGCCTGTGCCCCAGCCCGGGCCACCCCAGGCCACCAGGAATGGGAGAACGCTCACCGCAGAGCACCAGGCTGGGTGTGAAAGAGAGAGGCCTCATGGCGACGGCCGCCATCAGTCAGGGAGGTGACAGATGCCAAGGGGATGGTGGCAGACAGCGCAGCAGTGGGCGCTGGAGAGCGAGCTGGGTCCACGGACTGGGGCTCCGGGTGGGAGGTAGGAGTCCACAGCCCTGGCAGGCTGGGCCCAGGTGAAGCAGCACGGATGGGCGGGCGGTACCTGGACGGCAGGGGAGCAGGGGAGTGTGGGGCCCTGCGGGCGATGTGATGCCAGCTCCCCTGGCGCAGAGACACCCGGGCTCTTTCAGTTCTTCGTGTCTCTTCCAGCAAGACTGCGGCAAGGGAGCAGATCAGGTGATGACGACTGATTTGGAGGGAAGTGACTGGGACCTGGGGAAGGCGCTGAGGGGTGCGACCTGAGAAGGGTGGCCCTTCAAGGCAGACTAGAGCGGATACCCGCAGCACCCACGGGCAGTGCGCGGAGAGCCTACAGGACACATGCTTCCTTGTGGCCCAGCGGGTCCCAGTGGTTTTAGCCGGTAGCAGTGGAGCAGTTGTAGATATTGAGTAGAGAGTGAGCAGAGTCCAGCTCGGCGTGCCCCACAGGGACGACGCTTTGTCACTACAAGCCAAGAGTTGCACCAGGCTCAGGTTGGCTGGGTGCTATACCTTGGGAAGGTTGCAAGTCTCTGAGATCTGCTCTGATGTCACCGTGGTGGCTTTGTCCTCAGGCACATTCTGTTCATAGTCACAGGGTGACTGTAGCATATCTCATACCTAGTCCACATGCCACAGTGCGCAGAGCCCGCACGAGCCTCCTGCAGCAAATCTTTTTTCAAAGCTCCCTGGCAGATTCGATTAGTGGTCATTCTTTGCCATTGGGCCATAAGCCCTTGAGAAAGGGCATGTTTTATGCTGATCTGAACAAGCCCAGGAGGACGGATGGTTAGATGGTCAGGTAGGCTCAGCTGACACAAGGTAAGCTACAGTCAGCTTCCCTACAACCCATTCCCGCCATTCTGGGCAACTGGGCATGCTCACTGCACGAAGCCTCCTGCACTGATGGACTCAAATACCGCTGGTCTCCTGAGTGCCACTGACTCACTGATTTCCTGAAAGGAGGGGTTCTGGGTGATGCGCTGTGTTCGGGTTCACCCCTGGGTGGGGAACGCAATTGTTCTCATTCTCCACATCACCTGGTGTGGAAACAAATCTCAAAATTCAATAGAAGTAGAGGGGCCCGGCAAGATGGCTCAGTGGTCTAAGCACCTGCTTGGGAAAGCTTGGGCCGCTGCAGGGACCGCGGTTCGATCCCCGCACCATATGCTGCACCAGCCCAGCCCTCAGGGCAGGCTGAGCAGGCCATAAAAATAAATAAACAAACAAAAATTCAATAAAAGTAGAGGCATGCACATTAGATGCACTTTTAGTTACAAGCTAGTCCTCCTTCCTGACCCCACGCCCAGGGATGGAAAGGCCCTTGTTTGTCAGGCTGCAGGCCAGGCCAGGCACACTGGTATCCTGACATCCCGGGTGCAGAGCAGCCTCAGCTGGACAGTCTGAGTCCAGGCAGGAGGCAGGGCTGATGCTCCTAATCCTGCTGTGCTCACGGCCTGCTGACTCCACACTTGGTCACAGCTTGCCCTGGAGGGGGTGGTGCCACACACCCATGGAAACCCACAGCGGGAGCTGGAGGCCCGGTGGTGGAGTCTGGGCTGGAAGGCTGAGGTGGGATCCGGCTTAGAAGGGGCTGCTGGGCTCAGCGTGGAGCAGGCTGCTCTCAGCTGCTGTGCGTGCACGTCTTCCTCTGCAGGGCTGCAGGCGCAGGCTGGGCTCCTGGCTGTGGGGACTGTGCCTACGTGGCCGGGGGCAGCTCTTGGGTCCACTCCAGAGCCCCTGCTCCATGGCACTGTGTACATGATGCCTGCCTTGCAATTGCCCTCTGCACAGGCTTGGCCTCGAGTTCAGTGCCATGTAGATGTTCCTGAGGAGTCCTTTGCCCCTTGCACAAACACCTCAGAATAAACACTACTTAACCTACTCACGGTAGCTGTCAGGGCAGAGTTGAATGTTTGAGGTAGGGGCTGCTTCTTGAGATTACTGTTTCCTACTGTGTTTAGCATTTCTTACCCCTCTAAAAAGAGCAGAATGCCATCACTGAACTACACACATATATACCAGTCTGCCTGTTCACAGCAGTGCTAGCTGTCAGTACACTGCCCTTGGCGGAGTTGGTCATAGAGATGTACAGTGGCCCTTTCTCCAGAAAATTTCTCTCAGGTGGCAACAGCCAAACCAACTCTCCCAGAAAGTTGCATGACCAGCCCCACCCGGCAGAGGCTCGCTAGTATAGGGCAGACTACCTAAATATTTATTGCTCCTGGCCACATAGAGTGGCTCACTCCTTCACTAGGAAAATCTCCTTAGGGGATTTAAAGCAGGGATCAGAAACTGACACCTCTCTGTCATCATCCGTGTTAATGGTGAGGTCCAAATGGTCCCGGATATGCTCGGAAAACAGAGGGGCAGTTCTTGGTCCTAACCACAGAGCATCTGACCCCCGAGGTGGCTGTTGATGACCTTAGCAGGTGCTCACTCCAAGTCAGGGGTGCACTCCTCAGTCAAAGCTGGGACGCTCACCTGCCTTTACAGCAGCATGTCTCCCAGGCCTCTGGCTGTGCGAGAGTCCTTGTCCCTTCTAAGCTGATAATCACAATTCCAATCTCCTCCAGCCCCACAGGCACTGGCCCAGAAGACAGTTCTCGCACCTGCACGTGTCTGTGTTTTCCAGATTTAAAGCTGGGTATCTTGAGATGATGTCTGTGCTGTTTCGCACGCAGCAAAATCACAGCTTGGCCACTCTGGGCAAGCACACCTTTTTTTTTTTTTTTTTTTAATTTTTTTTTATTTTTTGCATACCCTGAGTGTTTTGTTCTATTTTCTGGTACGGGGCTTGGACTCTCGGTCTTCACACTGATCTGCATTTCCAGCCCCTCCCCCTTATATTGAGACAGGAATTAAGTTTCCCATGCCGGGCTTCAGTGCACAGCCCTCCTGCCACAGCTATGCAGAGCACTGGGTCAGGAGCATGCACCACCGTACCTTTGCTCTGGGTGCGTCTTGATTCTGTCTTCAGGCCATAGTCCTAGATGCACCAGAATGAGCCTGCTGCATCCAGAGTGTGCCTGATGGTTCTGTGCTATCCAGTGCTGAGGCCCTGCCTTCCCAAAGATCCAAGTTAATGGCTTTGGGGCACAATGTAATTATTGTTTTTCCAGAGTGTGCGAGGGGCTTTTCAGGTTTGATGACAGCATGTCAGAAAGGCTTAAGAAGCTTGTGAGACGAGGGCAGGCACTCTCAACAATCGCAATGTCATGCGGTGGCAGTGAGGGTGCTCACCCTCATCGCAGCTGGACTGAACCTGCAGCCAGGCCTGGTGAGGGCCGTCAGGGCCACCAGCAGAAAGAGGCTCAGGGAGCGTCTGCAGAGACATTTCTCCCGCTTCTATTTCCTGTGTTTGACAAACAGCCACATGGTGAAAGCTGGTATCCTGGGTGCTGCCTGTGAAACGTGTATGCCTCCACACAGGACTCAGACAAGAAGGGCAAGGGAGCAGGGGGCAGGGCAGGTGTGGCAGGCCCTCTTGTGGCTGGAGCTCACTGGCCTGCGGGACCTCCTCCTTGGCCTGCTTCCGAGACCACGCCCTCTGCGACCTCTGCGCTGACCCGGGCTGGTGTCCCACCCATCACACAGCAAGGCTCCATCCTGCAGGGGAGAATCAGCATGGGAGGAGTCACCAGGACCACCCCGGTGGGAAAACGGAGGTGTAGCAGCGCAGCGCTACCCAGGGCCTCACAACATCCTGCTGCGTGGCTGGGCAAAGGCTGAGACACGCCTCATAAATCAGTGGCCTCAGTGTGGGGCTGTCAGGGGACCCCCAGCAGTGGGCCTCCCCTCTTCCAGGAGGGAGCTCCCTCATCGGCCCTGTCTGAAAAGCACCTGTGGAAACTGGCTCGGCAGCCAGTGTTGGCCCGGAGCCGCAAGGAGGATGGGCAACACGACTCGTGCCCCTGGCTGCCACGCACTGATCTGAGCACATCCTCACCAGGTGTCTGCCCTGCAGCTCCTCTCTCTGTCTCCATGGCCAGCGGAGTGGCATCACGAGGAGCTGCTGACTTGTATCCCTGGCTGTGCACGTAACACTCTCTGCATTTGGAGCAGGGTCTCCAGGCAGTGCAGGCCGGCCCCCCAGGATGTGTACAGTTCCACATGCGTTGGGGGCAACTAGGCTGCTTTTCTTTTCTTTTTTTAAACATTGGAACAAACTTTCATAGTTTCAGGAATTTGATTAGAAATACGTTGGCCCTTAGGTAGTGTGGCAATGTAAAACTCTGGACCTTCCTGAGAATTTGCTGCTTCCCGGAGGGTGTGATCAGACCCAAGGCCCTTATAGCTCCGGGCCTGCCTGGAGCAGTACGTGCATGAGGGTGGGGCTTCCTCTTCCTAAGACTCAGGAGGAGCAGAGAGGAGGGGTGGGTGCGGACAGCTGACAACCACCATTGAGACTCCAATAACAGGCTGAAGACAGGCAGGCCAGCAGGGCCATCTTGGTGTCTTTCTTCCTGTCCCCTGTGAGAGTATGTTTCTTCTATTCAGGACACACAGAGTGACAGAAGGAACCGAGCCATGCATGCATGCTGTGCTAGGAGGACCAGCCCGTGTCTGTGCTGCGTCCTGCTCCTCTGGTGGTTTCCAGACACACAGGAAATGGAAGGAACCCGCCTCTGGGGCTCACACTCACTGAGTCCTCTTGTCTGTCACCCTCAGGTACGAACAGCCCAAGTGTGACAACACAGCCAGGGCTCACCCCACCAAAGCGCGGGACCTGTACAGGGGCCGGCAGCTGCAGGGTGAGTACTACGGGCAGGTGGCCGGGTGCAAACGTGTGGCAGGAGGAGGACGCTGCCTCCCGGGGGCTGGTGGACCAGGCCTCCCGCTGCAGGCGGACACAGGAGCTCACGGGGCAGGCAGGGGCTGTCCTGCGCCGCTGTCAGGAGTGGCTGGTCAAGGAGGAAAGCCACCCAGGGTGAGGCAAGCAGAGACATTGGAGAGCAGGAGGAAGCAGAGTGCTTCAGGGCCAACATCACCACGGAAGCACTCTTCTGAGCTTCTGAGGCACAGCACCAAAGCATCCTTTACTTATTCTACCTGCAAGAAAGCGGCGACACCAGCACGTTCTCTGGTGCCCTTTCACACTGAGCTAGCCCTGGGGAAACAGCATTAATCGTACAGAAGCACCAACTCGGTCTTTCAACTGGTGAATTTGGTTGCAAAGGGTTAGTTGAAATTTCCCAGGAGCAGGTTAAATTTATAATTAAAGAGGCACTGGCTGATGGGTGTCTCATGGAAGCTCTATTTTCACCAGGACCACAGCGAGGCCTGAGCCTTTCACAGCTCAGGCTGCCAATGCCTCGGGCCCACTGCGGGTCCTACTCAGACCCTGCCTCAGCCACTGGTCAGATGCGGAGCCGGCGTCCTGGCTAGGCCTACTTCTGTCAGTAACATGTTTCCACGCTGCTTGCTCTTTGATCCACTTTTCTGCCTAAATCTGTCCAGAGAGTATGTGTGTAGCTAGGGTCTCAGAGATGTCAGAAATCACATCTGGAGAGATCTCCTTTGCAAACTCCTGTGGTCGACTTGCACTGTCATGGGCAGAAAGGGTTCTCAGTTTAGACAGGTGAAGACGCTGTTCAGCACAGAAACAAACACAGAGAAGACCAGAACACCCACGGGAGGCATGGAGTCTCCACTCACACACTTCCGTATGTGCTCAGTGGGGTGAAAATGCCCAGTGCAGAGGAGGCACAGATGCTAGGTGCAGCCGGAAAGATGACAATCCAGCTTCTCTGCCAGCACTGAGCAGAAGCCAGGGCCTTCACCTTCGCGTCCAGGAGCTCTTGGCAGGGTTTTCTTTTATTCCCTGTCTCTGCACCCACCCCGGAGCTTCCTCCAGAGGCAGTTCCAGAGGACCACAGGTCGTGTTATTATCGTCACACCGCTTTCCTGTGTGGGAATGGTGAGCTTGCTGCCTGTGTCACCAGGCAGGCTTCTTCCTGAATTTGGGAGGATGCAGAGGCAGGGAGGAGGTCGAAGGACTTGTGGAGGTGTGAGCAGCGGCCCAGCAGCCTGGATGCGGGCCCTGCTCTGTGTGCTTTATGCAGTCTGCGCTCGAGTTCTGGTGTGATCTCTCATCTGGAAATCAGACTTCAGGGTTCGTGGCTGATATGTTTTTTAAGGGAGGACAACGGCCCGGGGCCGCAGCTGTCACGAGGAAAGCCTGCCCCGCCCCTTCGCTGGTCTGTGCTGGCCGCCATCACATCACGGAGTCCTCACACTGTCCCTTGCCGCCTGTGCCCTTCCCGGAGGTCTAAGCTTCGTTTTTCTCTCTTAACGATGCAAAACCTCCTGGCTCCCACGCCAGTGCTTAAGGCGGCTTTTGAACATGTGTGGGAGGGCAAAGCACTGCGTCCAGGGAAGTCCTGCTCTCCGTTAGCCAAGAGCAGCCACTACCTGCTCCTGCGGGGAGGTCCTCTGGAGGCGCTGCAGCTAGGAGTTCTGATGTGGACATGGACATGGCCTCTGGTCAGGTAGGAGAAGCTGACCACGTCCCACGACGGGCCTGCCTGCATTCGGATGAGCTGTACAGTGTTGGTGCCGGACCGGGACGAGGCCTACCTTGGGCCGCAGCAGCTGTGCTCCTCAGTCACCGTGAGGGAGAGGGACCACCCCAGGTCACGTGGAGCTCGCCTCCCACCTCCCAGCTGTAAGGCTGTGTTTCCCTGGCTGAGGCAGTTCAGACACTCCCACCAGGCCCCTGGCCGTCTGCTGACGAGATGCTGGCGAGCGCAGTTCTCCCGGCCACTTCCTCGTCTCCGTTGGCTGGAGGGAGCCATCCTTACCAGCAGACCAGCCCAGGAGAGTCTTAAGACTATTCTTGGCAGAGAGGACAGATTTCATTCCCAAAATATGGCGGCACTTGGATAAGTATGTGGGAGGTCACACCTCTGAGGGTGATGCGCCCTCTTCGTCTTATGTATTTATTTATTTTTGTCGTGGCTTTGATCTTAAGATTCTTTTCAGAGCTCCAGCTGTAAGGGTCTTCATGTTCCACATTAAGCTAATCCTATTCCATGCAAAGCTATTTTTTTCCTAGCAACAGTGGGGTCGAGCCCAGGTCTTCACCGTGGCTCACCTGCCCTACGCTTTTCCTCCCTCCCTCCCTCCCTCCCTCCTTCCTTTCCTTCCTTCCTCCCTCCCTCC